>OY776277.1:65864560-65967060 GCA_963675445.1 Linnaemya vulpina | reverse complement strand
AGGTATTTAAATGTTATCAATAGGTAAATGAAAATATTTTATAATTTATGCAACGTTGACATATTACACGTTACATATATTTATAAGTTTCCCAGACCGGGTTGTTTTTAAAATTTAACTCAAATTATATATCAAATGTTCATTAAATCCTGTAATCTCGGACAATTTATTACACTTTCTACCCAACGTTTCGTCAATTGTTTGTCGATGTCTTCAGGGGTTCTTTTGTCTATTTAAATATAAAAACATATGATAATTACAATTTGGGAAAATTTCAAAAACTACAATATAAAAAAAAAGTTTGGAAAATAAAACACAATTAAAAGTAATTTTCGAAAGCAGTCAAATAATTTTTTGATTCCTTTTTATTGTTTTTGAATAGTTTTTAGTAATTTCTATCAATCTTGATTATTTTTCGATTATCTGTAATCGTAAGCAATTAGTAATCGTGCGAATCTGAAAATAATCGTAATATAATCATTACTTCACCTTTAAAAAAAAAAAAATTATTTAATTACTAATTATTATAATCAGTAATCATTACGTAACACCTATGATGTATATATATATATATATATATATATATATATATAATTATTATAATCAGTATTCATTACCTAACAGCTATGATATATATATATATATATATATATATATATATATACATATATATATATATATATATATATATATATACATATATATATATATATATATATATATATATATAAATATATATATATATATATATATATATATATATATAGATATATATATGTATATATATATATATATATATATATATATATATGTATATATATATATATATATATATATATATATCTATATATATATATATATATATATATATATATATATAATATGAAATTTATTTGTTGGGTGGTTAAGCAATGTCTATATGCATTTCATTGGCGCTTCTTACCAAATCGTCAGTAGACTTCAACCACAGTTTTGCAAAGTTTCAAACTTCTCAACTTATTAAAAGACTTCCAAAAACCATCTGAGAATTATGTTAAATAAATTAACTATAAGAATTCACAAACGATTTCAAAAAATCACATTATAATAAGTGTAGCAGGCTATGAAACTTATACAAACCAATGCGCCAATGAAATGCATATAGACATTGCTTAACCACCCAACAAATAAATTTCATATCATAATAGTACAATGACAATATGTCAAAAACTTAGTTTATTAACAATTCAATTGAGATTTTATTTTTCATTTTGCCTTATAAATACTTTCATTGTTATCCAAAGGATTTCTAATTGTATAAAGGTATAGAAAAATAAAATAGAGTCATATCGAATAAAAGTTGTTTGTTGGGTTTGGTTTGTATAAGTTTCATAGCCTACTACACTTATTATAATGTGATTTTTTTAAATCGTTTGTGAATTTTTATAGTTTATTTATTTAACATAATTCTCAGATGGTTTCTGGAAGTCTTTCAATAAGTTGAGAAGTTTGAAACTTTGCAAAACTGTGGTTGAAGTCTACTGACGATTTGGTAAGAAGCGTCAATGAAATGCATATAGACATTGCTTAACCACCCAACAAATAAATTTCATATTATAATAGTACAATGACAATATGTCAAAAAATTAGTTTATTATATATATATATATATATATATATATATATATATAGATAAATATATATATATATATATATATATATATATATATAGATATATATCTATATAGGAGTACCTTATCTGGATTAGGGCACTAGACTAAGGCGACACAGTTACCAAGGGTAGGAGAGATTTCCTGGGCGACTTGGGATACAGCCGGGCACGGGTAACAAAGTAAGAAGATAAAGGGTTATACTTACATATGTCTGGTAGGGTTAGACTGGGGATACTTATCTAGTTCAAAAGAGATTTCGTGCTTTAGATGTAGGCCAACCGTTTATTCAACGTTCTCTTTGGTATTACAATTGACTTGTAGTTGTATACATAAGTTGATGGATGTCACAATTGTTTGTTAATACAAAGTTTAAAATAGATGGATGCTACAATGACTTTAGTAATAAGCACAGTTCAAGCGAACGGATCGGCTAGTGTAAAGATAATAACTAATAACAAAAGTCTAAAGGATTTTTAATGTAACTTTTTAAATCAAATAAATACTGTTTTCCATATACTGTTTTCCCTTTTCCACTGGAAAAGGGTTACCAGCATTGGGGGTGTTCTTGACATGGTCTTACTGCTTTCAACATCCTGCCGGCCCTTGACATATAAGGATGGTCATGCGTATAGTCAATATGATTTAAAGTTGATTTGCTAGTCGTTCGAGGGCGCGTACAGCCCCTAGCAAAATGCGTTTTGGAGTTATGATTTCCCACTTGGCGAGCGTCTAGGCTTGGCGATGGAAGAGCTCCGATTGGAGCGTGGTGGAGATGCTGGACGGCGGTTAGTGCCAAGCCGGTCTTGCTCCATACCTCGTCGAGAAGAATCGCTCCGGCGTCGTGGGCGACTCTTACGGCTGGATTGGCGGCGAGGAGCTGCGGTGCGATTAAGCTGACGAAGAAGGGTGTGGTGAGCCCGTCCACATTTGGCACACACATCGGCGGAAATACAATCATCGGTCCCATGGGATCTGGCTCGACAGTTGAGGCAGTAGCCCTGAATTCTGGCCTGATGTCTGCGGGTCCCTATATCCATTCTAAGAAACACTTTGCAGAACCTGAGCGGGTGGAACTTAGCGCATACCAAGCACCGATGAACAGCTGGATTTCTGGGAGCCCTGTGGACGAAACCAAAAATTAACATACTTGTTTGATTAGCTGCCGGAAATTACGATTAGAATAATCTGATATTAATGTGGATGAGTGAACGGAATGTTGGGAAACATATGGATAGGACATGAAACTACAGGACAGTGGTAAACGTTTATTTTGGACGTTACGCTACGTTAAGATGAATTTAAATATAAAGTGAAATTAAGGAGGTTATAAACAGTGCAGAGCAGCTGCTTCTATGAAATATTTTTTGTCTCAACCGGTAATACGCAAAGCTTGGAGATCGGTCTTGTACTAAGACCCATTGGAGTCCTCAGATCAGCGACTCGCACAAAGCCGTCACTTCCGGTGTGCACCTTCTCTACGCAGCTGAGTTTCCATTCGTTGGGAGGAGCCATATTGTCTTGGATTACGACCAGCTGAAGAGCCTCTAGGTTTTTTTCGGGATGCTTGTACCTTTTCTGTAGTTTTTTAAGATACTCATCTTTCCATCTTTGGGCAAATTGATGATGGAGAACCTTAAGCTTTTTCGGTTCCACAACGGGATCGACTCCGAAAAAGGTTCGGGTAGTGCCACCAAGGGGACCCACGCAAGAAGTGGCCTGGCGTAAGGGCGAGAAGCTCATTGGGATCATCCAACATTGGGGACAGCTGTCTGGAGTTTAGAACCGCTTCGATTCGGGTTAGAAGAGTGATGAACTCTTCAAACGTGTATTAGTGATTTCCTTTTTGAATTGGGACTTAAATGACTTTACAACAGCTTCCCATAACCCGCCCATATGGGGGGCATGGGGGAATAAAGTGCTATTGGAACACATGAGCTGAGTATTTCTCGATCATATCTTGTGAGGCGGTGCTCAGAAATTGGGTGAATTCCAGGCGGAGGGCTCTATCTGCTCCTACGAAGTTTGTTCCATTGTCCGACATAATCTTCTTCAGTAAGCCTCGTCTGCCGACAAATCTAGTGAATGCCGCCTGGAAGGAGTTGGTGGACAGGTCAGAGCACAGCACGTGATGCACTGCTCTTGTGCAAAAGCAGACGTATGCTTTGTGATATGGAGTGTTTCTGAGAATAGAGGTTTTAATCGAGAATGGGCCTGCAAAATCTAAGCCAGTAATGATGAAGGGAAGGGAAAACGTGCTTTTTCAGCGGGTAGAGCTCCCATTAATTTAGTCTTTACCTTTTTTTTATAGCGCACACCTTTTACACATTTTCTGACGCATCGTCGTATGGCCGATCTTAGTCGAGGTGTAAAATGTTCTCCACGGACTGCGCGGGGCAGTAAGTTTGTCTCAGCGTGCATCAGGAGGTTGTGCGAGAATTCGATGAATAATTGACAAAATCGCGAGTTTACGGTAAGAATAATGGGACTTCGTTCCTTGCGGGTCAGTGCGGCGTTAGATATTCTGCCGTTCGTGCGCATTATAGTGTTTTCACCTAAAACAGGATTTAAAGGGTGTAGCGGGCTTTTACGGCTGACTGGGTTATTATCTAATAAACAGTGGAGTTCTTTGGGATAATATAACCCTTGGGTCACACGGAGCAGTATGTGTTTTGTCTTTGTCTCTGCAAACTCTTTGTGGGTAATAGCGGAAATTCGTTGGATTCGGTATGAGCTTGATTCCGCTGGGGCGACGTCTCGAGTTGTGGAGTCCGTTTTCCGGAGCTGTCCAAATTGATGCACATTCTTTCGCGTACGGTCTCAATAAACCGTCGCACATAGGACAAGACCCGGATGGCCTTTTCCCACTGGGAGAAGCGCTCGAGGAGTTCTTCACCTTCAGGAAATAGGTGAAACACGCAAACTTTGTGTTTTTTTTAGCGTATTTTCTGTAATATTTATGGGCTTTGGCCATTCTTCGGGGGAAGAATGGCCAAACCGACATTTCTTGTTATTTCTGCGGTTCTATTGGCAACATAATTTTTCTAAAAGTTTGGAGGTTTCTCGAGCCAGCTGAGTACGATAGAAGAGTCAGACCAAAGATATATCTCATGATTTCGGCAGGGTAGCGACTTTCCGATTTGCTTAATTAATTTTGACAGTAAGAGTACTCCACAAAGCTCTAGCCTCGGGAAACTCACTGGACTAATCGGAGCGACTTTCGTCTTTGAGACATAGAGATGAGAATGTACCCCCGCAGCATCTTGCACACGGAAGTATACAGCCGCGCAATACACCTCTTCTGAGGCATCACAGAACCCATGGATTTGAATGAGTAGGGACGGGGCGAACTTTATCCAACGGGGAATCTTTAACCTTGAGATCATGGAAAGACCCCGACCAAAGTTATTCCAGTTTTCTAAAGTGTGGGGCAGAACGTTATCATCCAGCCCTGTGCCATCTAGCCAGAGTCCCTGAAGAATTATCTTCGCTTGGATGACAATCGGAAAGATCCAACCAGCCGGGTCAAATAATTTGGCAATACTGGAAAGTATTTTCCTTGTTGTGATAGCTTCAACTGGACTGATGGGTTCAATCATATATGAGAAGCAATCTAATATTGCATCCCATTGAATACCAAGAGTCTTTGTGGTACTTGCTTCGTGAAACTTGAGAAAGTCCGAATCTAGCAAGTCCTCCCTGGGAACGGATTTTAGGTAATCTTTTTCAATGGAAGGTCGCAGATTTGGGCGCCGAAGTCATTTGTGATAGTGAATCAATTGCCGATCTAATATTATGGGCTCCAGACAAAATATCATCAACATACGTCTCCTTTGTTAAAATATATGCTGCTTGGGGGTACTGTTCAGCTGAGTCTTGTGCCAACTGAAAGAGTGTTCGTATAGCCAAGTAAGGCGCATATTTCACTCCGAAAGTCACTGTATTCAGAGCAAGGTCCTGCACTTGAATTTCGGCGAAAGAGTATTCATTGAGACTGAGTGTCGTCATGGTGCACGAGAGTCTGACATTTTCTGTATATCACCATTTGTATAGCCGCCAATTTAAAACCAAAGACATCAAATCAGCTTGAAAGACACTCCTGAGCTAGTTTTTTTCGAGGCATTAAAAACTATTCTCACTTTTGTGCTACGACTTTCGGGCTTAATTATTGCATGATTGGGAAGATAGAAACTTTTGCACCCTTCATGTGATACAATTTCTATGGCATTTGTGAGTTTCATATGCATTAGCACAATATATTCTTCTAGAAGACTGATATAGGTTTCTGAGAAATCTCCTTTCCTGTTCAAATATCGTTCTAAGTGTAGGTATTGAGCCATCGCCGATGACCGTGATACTCCGAGACAGATATCCTGTGGGAAGTCGGGTTTGAATGGAAGCCTAACAACGTAACGACCTTTGTCATTTCGCACCGTGGGTTTTGTGTATAACTCCTCACAAAAGGCTTCTTCCTTTGAAATCGGAAGCTGGTTGGGAACCTCTTCGTCTTCCCAAAACCTTCTCAATTCGTTACTAAGGGAATCAGTGGAAACTTCGCTAGCACCAATGGAAAAGGTAGCGAAAGTTTCAGTGACAAGCAGCCCACTTATCACCCAACCGAATATAGTGTTTTGTGTCAGAAGCGACGGAGACACCTTCTTGATACCTTCAAGTAATACTTGTGGGAGCACATCACCCTCCACGAGTATATCAATGTGACTCGGCAGGTGGAACTCGGGATCAGCTAGACCATTTAGCTTCATTTGAGGGACATCCGATTTTTCTAGCATATGTCTCGGTAACACGTGAGTTATCTTTGGTACTACTATTGCATGGATATGCAGCAATTCTTTGTCTTTTCCAGAATATATACATCGCATAGACCGTTTGAATGGGTGACTAACTCCCCTCCGATTCCATGGATCTGGAATCGTTTAAGCTCTGTTGGCAGCATCAATTGTTGCTGCAGTTTTCTAGAAATAAATGTTGTCTCAGAGCCCTGATCCAAAAAAGCACGTGCTTTAAATCTTTCTCCCCGTACCTGAACTTGCACTACCGCTGTGGGAAGCAGTGTACCTTCCGCAAACGCTTGGTTGCGGGCCTGCGCTACATGATTAGCCGTCATCCCTGCATTCTTTTTTCTGGCTTGAGCGGAAGTTCCAGGGGAAAAATCTAGAGGGGGTTCAGTGGGATTCGTCTTGGTAGGCTTAGTGAAATGTAATAGCGACTGATGGCTTTTCTGACACTGCGTACACGAGAACTTACTGGGGCAGTCCTTTCTGAGGTGACTGTAAGCTAGGCAATTTAAACACTCCTGATTGTTGGAAACGAACTGATTTCTTGCCTGGGGGTCAAAGCTTAGAAACCATGAACAATTTTTCAACGGATGATTAGCTCCGCATATCTTACAAGGGTATTGGATGGCTTCTACTTTCGTATATATGTTATTTGACCCGCGTGAGTCTTTCTTCTGAACCAGCGGTTGTACAACTTGTTTCGAGACTCCAGACGCTCCACAATCTCACATCTATGAGATAGAAATCTGTCCACCTCCTCCTATTTGACTAGATTTCTATGGGACTCTAGAGATTGTTCCCATAAAGATAGAGTTTCTATTGGCAATTTACTAGAGCATAGAATTACTACAAAGGGATCCCATTCACCTATTGGGACATCTTAAGATTTTATCGCTGAGAGACAGTCGTTGATTTTGGTTTGAATTTTTTGAAGGGCCTCACTACTTTCAACTGTGACAGGGGATAGATTAAGGAGAATTGTAATCTGATTTTCTACAAGAATCCTCTTATTCTCGTATCGGTCCCCCAACGCCTCCCAGGCAAGGGTGAAGTTATTGGAGCATAACTTATATTTTCTAATTATACTACCTGCCTGACCTTGAGCCTTCAACCTTAGGTGGTATAATTATTGAACAAGGGGAATTCTCGGGTTGTCTATGTGTACGGCCGTAAACATATCTCGAAAAGACGGCCATTCTTCATAGCTCCCCTAAACGACATCTGTATCACAGGGTGGGACTTCGACGTGAGCAAAGTTATCTTCGTTAAAGGAGGGGAGGGTGGTCGTTATCGTCACATCCCCGACCAACATTTTTTGAAGTTCAAGAATTCTCGACTTCGATATGTGGTATGCCTTGCTACAAGTTGAGTACTTGCCTCTGATCGATTCTATAAGTCCTTTCCCTGATTTTGCATCCTTGTCTACACAGACAGATCTATATGTTCTTTGTAAATTTACCCACCTTTCATTGAGGCCTTGTATGGTTACCTCGAGTAGGGTTTCTGTAAAACCTTCGGTCGGAGTATTGTCATATTCAGAACAGAAAATGATTAGGTCGTTGGAATTGAAAATGAATTCTTCCTCCATCTTTGACAATGGCTGATTACCTCTTGTATAAACAATCGTGGGCAAGTTTGCAAGGGGATTTGTTGGATAATGGATTTGTTCTGGACTTAATGAAAAATAATTCTATTAAATTAGAGACACTTTCTATGTGCTCTAAGCTATCGATGGGATTTGAAAATTATAATTTCAACCTAATCGGAAAATTAATTTACTTACACTACTAATGGGGTTATAATATATAAGTGTACGGTGGACCGCAAAATTTTGCTCTATTTGTACTATAATGTAATAATTGTTTAATTTTTTTCTTTTCTATTACTTCAGGGATTTGCGACCTTTGAATTCAGTATCGACTATACCTTACTGTTCGCTGGTATTTGCGAATTTATGTTGGGATATCTTGCTATTGTTATTTTTTATTTTATTTTTTTCTGTGTTCGCGGGGGATAGCGAAGCTTAGTTTAGCCTAGGAAATTCTAAATCTTAGTGGAAAGCAGGGATTTGATATTTAATTTTTTGGAATACTATTGCTATCTTAAATGCTCGCGGGTGTTTGAGAAATTGAAACTATTATTATAATTTTTTTTCTATGTTTTAATTTAATAGGTTCAAGTATTTTGATCTATTGAGTGGTCGCGGGGATCTGTGGATTTACTGTCGGGTAGTGATATTATTAATCTTTCGCGGGGATAGCGAAGTTTAATATGTATATTTTAGACTTGGCGGGTTATTTAATTTTAAATTGTTTAATCGTTAAGCGTTCGCTCAGATTTGCGAAGTTTAATCTGTGCGTGGAATTTAATACTCTTAAACTTCTCGGTGATTTGGGCATCGAACGAAATATTCGACTCATTTATATTCACTGGGTTTCGTAAATTTTATATTAAATAATTCTTGGGAGTTTGTGCTCGCTTTTATAATATATATATATATATATATATATATATATATATATATATATATAAACTCACGGTATCCTGGTATGTTTACTTCTCTTGGTATTTTCGTCTTGTGTTGCTATTTGTTGTTGTTGCCTGATATGCTGGTGACAGTTGTTGCAACGAAAAATGCGGTGATAATTTATTCAGCTACTGTGGCTTTACGCAAGGAATGTGGGTTTTTTTAAATTAAAATATTTATAATTAGTTTTTTTTTCAATTTTATTATTATTTTGGTTTTATATTTTCACATAAAATATTTTGTTGTTTTTCAAATTTTCGTGTTATTATCCAAACGATTGAGTTACCTTTTCCTTGTTGTAATATTTTTTGTTGTCTTTTTTTTGTATATTTTCTCAAATGTGATTCTTACATTTCTTGATGTGCTTTTACCAAAATGTTAAAGTTTTTTGTTTGTAATTTTATTTTTAAATATATAAAGAAATACTATATCGTTCCATATACATTGTTTTATTTGTATGAAATCTTTTCCATTTCACTTTTTTGTTTACACATGTATACTAGGAAAAGATTACTCTTTTTCTTTGTTTTAATTTTTATTTTATATATAATTTGAAATTTCTTCCCATTTTCACTTGCTCCATATACATATAGGTATAATTAAGTATATGTATATGTGTGTATTGTTTTCCAAACCTTTTTGTTTATATCAAATTCTTCTCACACTTTAGTATCTTCCGTTTTTTTCAATCCTTTATCACACTAGAAACCCGACTGTGTTATTCTTTTTATTTTACATTCAAATGACCTTATTCTGCTTGTTTAATTTTATGTCTGTATGTATGTACTTTTACGCATGACTGAGAGCTGGGTGTATGCTCATAAGTACATGCATACATCCACATGCTCCACTGGCGTTTTTACTTAACCATGTCCCCGTCCACACTTGCAATTTTGTTGCGTGCAATTCTGCTTTGAAATTGCTTTAGTGTCCACATTAGAAAAATCTGGCATTGCAATTCTTGTATTTCTTATGCCTTCTTTTCTCTTCTTCTTATTATATTTTCTTTAAGTTGAATAGTGAGAATTGCAAAGCAAAAGATAATTGCCGAGAACATGAACTTCTGTACCCCTCCCCAAGCTTCTCATCGCTCTCATCAAAACATTCAAGAATTGCTGCAACAAAATTGCAAGTGTGGACGGGGACTATGCTATTTTCCTTTTATTGTTTTGCTTTGTATTGTGACTCTTTTCACTTCTTTGTGGATAAGAGAAGAGTTTATTTAACAGAATGTGAGAGATTTGAATTAAGAATTCTTTTTGTAGGTGGTGGTTCATTTCCAACAACAATTTACTTGCACTTGCGGTATTTTTTCGGCTTGAGTTTTGTTTTTGCTTTTTAAACTGAAATTTAGATTTTAAGAGATTTTTTTTGTTGGTTTTTTGCATTTTTTAACTTTAATATTTCTGGTATTTATGAATTCTTTAACGTTAATTTACTGCTTTAAGTTCTTGATATCGGATTTCTTTGCTGGTTTTTTTGTGTTTGCCAATTTTCTATGCTTTATTTTGTATACTGTGATTTTTCGGGGTTTTTTTTAGCTTAGAGATTTTTTAAATAATTGACTTATTATTTTTCCCTTTTCAAATTCCGGACTTTTGATTTTAATTTAACACTTTTCTTTGCCGTTTTTTTTCGTTCTTTTGATTTTATTTCAACACTTTTCTTGTCCGTTTTTTCCGGTCTTTTGATTTTATTTTAACACTTTTCTTTGCCGTTTTTGCAGTTTAGTATTTTTAAATTGATTTTTGTGTTTTTTTTCTCTGTACATACAATATTTCCTCCTATGGAGTTATGTACATACATTCACCATACATTATATAAATATATTCATAATATGTTATATTTAATTGTGTACCTATGCACCAATCTTATTGTAAATGTTATTTTGTTATGCTCACAAACGAAAGAATTATCGCGACCGCTTTTGTTCCTCGCTTTTTGATCTACCGCAACACATTCACCCTTATTCTACTTGAAAACGGCAATAGAAAACAACGCCGTTTTTTATCTTTTATTGATGTATTCTAGTTGGCGGTATTGCCATTTATCGATGACTTTTAACATAGGTTTGGTATTTTGTAAGCAAAATTGACGTTGACGTTTTCTCTAATTGCCATTGAATTTCTCGTCGCCAGTTTTGGTGTTTGGTGCGATGCTTTCTATTGTGTTTTAAAACTTTGAAAAATTAAATATTACAGTTTTCTTTTTTCTGTGTTTTTGGTATTTTTTTATATATTATTGTTGACTTTTTGGTATATTGTGTTGATTTTTGGTTTAAATAAAATAATGGAAAAAGTTAAAATAACAAATAAATGCCAATTCGAGAAGCTTGCCCAAGAACTTGAAAAGAATCGCTTCCAATTTTATGGTGTTTGGAATATATTTTGACCTCGCCCCTTTTTAAATGAGGCTCTATTATTTGTAAGACATGTTTAAAAGATGGTTTATTTAACCGAAAATAACTTTCAAATCTTAAAAAGGATAAAAATCTAATACGTGGGAAATTATTGCTTCAAATATGTTACTTACTTCTCATCGGGCAATTTAAAAATACAAGATTTCTGTCCAAGCCGTCTTCTTTCCACTATCAATTATTTTATTTTCTTCGTCACTGGAGTCCGAATCGAGAAGAAAATAATTTTTATTTTATTGCATGCACAATTTTGTTATTTATCCAAAAACACTTTTACCGAAAATAGTAAACTAAATGAACCAGTTGGCTCAAGTATTAGATATTTGTGTTTTATTTATCGATAAATAGGCAACATCGTCATAAGACTATTAGGGAATACAAAATTAGTATTGACGTTGTGTTAAATTGATGTTGCCTCAAAATTTCCGACGCCAAATAGAATAATGGTGACTGTTTAATTTTGACAGAGTGATGAGCGGTGATAAAATATTTTTTTGATCTTTCTTGTTTGTAGCTATGCGCATACATGTACATACATACATATGCCCATGTAGTTATGTACGTAGAATGAGAGACAGTGAACTGTATTACTGATTTGCCTTTGTTTTTACAGAGGCTCAATAAAGGACCATGTTTAATTTCTGACTGGGACGAGAGAGATTAAAAAGAGGATGAGTACTTTATATAGATTAGCGCACTAGACTAAGGCGACACAGTTACCAAGGGTAGGAGGTATTTCCTGGGCGACTTGGAATACAGCCCGACACGGGTAACAAAGTAAGAAGATAAGGGGTTATTCTTATATATGTCTGGTAAGGCTAGACTGGGGATACTTATCCAGTTCAAAAGAGATTTCGTGCTTTAGATGTAGGCCAAACGTTTATTCAACGTTCTCCTTGGTATTACAATTGACTAGTACTTGTATACATAAGTTGATGGATGTCACAATTGATTGTTAATACAAAGTTTATAATAGATGGATGTTACAATGACTTTAGTAATAAGCACAGTTCAACCGAACCGATCGACTAGTGAAAAGATAATAATTAATAACAAAAGTCTAAAGGATTTTTAATGTAACTTTTTAAATCAAACCTATACTGTTTTCCATATACTGTTTTCCCGTTTCCACTGGAAAAGGGTTACCAGTGTTGACACGGTCTTACCGCTTTCAACAATATATATATATATATATATATATATATATATATATATATATATCGCAACAAAAATTCATTGATCTTTTTTTTTCTCAAAAATATTACTAATATTCCAATTTCTTACAAACTTATATACATTTTATGATATAAAAAGCATATCTATTTAGATATTGAATGATACGGAAACAAAAAAAAACATCATATATAACTTTTAGATTCAAAGTGTTTTTTTTAGTGTTTTACTTTTTAAAATTGGATGACTCGTTCACGAGTTAGGGTGAAATATGTCTACGTACCCGGCTAATTTAAGGGCAAAAAATTGCCACACCCATAAAAAAATCTGGACCTGATGCGGAAAACCCGAAAACGGATTCGAGTTTAGCGCAACGAAATCCATATAGTCCACATAGTTTTATTCAAAGGAGGATTTGGCTGCTGATCAGTGTTATTTTTTGTATTTGCATTTCGTTTATATGCATTGCTCGCTTTTATGCACAGTAAATATATGTAAATTTTTTTTAAATGTATTAAAAATATACTCATATATGCACGGTACATATTCCAAAAATTATAAATTTGTGCAGTAATTTTTCGACTTCAAAAAACAAAGTTTTCTCATTCTACCAAGTAAATAATTGAAAAATTTCGAATAGTCTCAACTTACATATATACATAACAAACCTAACTGTGTCTTGACGAGCCACAATTTGTTCTAACATTTGTTACATTTATATACTTATATGTGTGTATGTACAAAAACATCAGAAATTTGGTATGTAGTGCTATTTTTTCATATAGATTTTGACTTTTGTCAAGACAAGACTATCAACAAAAACAAAAATAAATCAACAAAAATCAGTGAAATTGAATTTTATTTTTGTTTTAAAAACGTCAACATTTTATTTGTTTTTATGAATATTTGTGATTCCAGCAAAAAATCTGAATTGATTCTTATTTCCTTTTTTAAGCACGTGTTTATAAGGTCAAATTTACGTTTTAAACTATTTCTCAAAAGTGTTGAAATGTATCTAATTGCCAGAAAGACTGATCGTACCTTTTTATTTAATTTACTTTTTATTACTTGTTTTTTCCTTGTATGTACAAAATAATAATTCTAATTAAAGTTTTGTAAAACCAAAGTTTGGGGTTTTGTTTACTCATTGTAGGTTTTTTATACATGTACTACTGAAGCATTTAAGCGAGTTTTTTTTATAAGCATCGTTAATGCATATAAGCTACTTTTATAAATTCATTTCCCGCTTGTAAGCACCAAAAGTCGCGCAAAATTTTAAATGCATATAAGCGATAAATACTGTACAACGGTATTTTGCATGGTTCTTGGATTTAAAAATTATAATATAGTATTTTTCATTAACCTGTAATTCTAAATCGAGTTAAGTGTTTTTCTTTTTTAAATCGGATGACTCGTTCTCTAGTTAGGGTAAAATATGTCTACGCACCTGGCTAGTTTAAGGGCAAAAAATTGCCACGCCTATAAAAATATCTCGACCTGATGGAAAAAAACCGAAAACGGATTTAAGTTTAGCGCATCAAAATCAATATAGTATATATAGTTTTATTTAAGGCAGAGACAAAAAATTATTTTTTGCAGAGCAGTGTAATCAGCGGTCCAATTGTTACAGAATCGGTCGCTATCTTTTCAGTTGGTGCCAACGAAGTGCCTACTGATCTCCTCAGCAGTGAATAATATATATATATATATATATATATATATATATAAATATATATATATATATATATATATATATTATTGATTGAAAAATTAAGTATCAACAAATTTTATTTTATTGGCGCAGGTGATTCGTTTGGCATTAGTAAATAACAAAATTAGCGCCAAAATTCTGTATAGATGGCGGAGCTGTTATGGAATGATTTTTCTTACTGGATCTGTGAATCGTTCCAGTATTTTAAATGAACTTATTTTGTCTTAAATATGAATTGAATTCATATATAAATTAATTCATGATAAATCAAAAATTTTTAATGCATTCGCTTGGTTAAAATAGAAGAATTGAGTTTTTATTAGAAATAAGTTATTAAGGAATTCAAAGAAAATCTTAGAAATTAGTTTATTTTATTCATATAAAATGGTCATATGCAATAACTCTTACAATAAATTCTATTACGTTATTGTGCTCTAAAGCTAAAAAAAATTTAATTATTATTAGTAATATGTTGTTTATTTTAATATTTTGCATTTCCTTATTTATTTATTTTTTTGTTATATTTCTTTTTTATTACTTTTTTTAAATTGCTTTTGTACTTTTATTTATTTGAAAAGATCTGCACTTTTCTTAACTTAGAATTATGTACCTTTTTCTTTAGCCTAAGATCAGTGCTTTCGAAGGAGGACCAATAATAAAAAATCCAATAATTGCTGTTTATAGTGGAAACAATCATCACCTAACCATTCTGGGGTTGAGCGTTTGCACAAGTCAATAATAAATGATTTTAACATATTTTTGGGAATTGTCGTTTTAACTCTTTAGCTTTTATTTTCGTGCTCATTCTTTTTCTCAAAAGTTATTTATTAAAATTTCAAAGTGATCAATTGAGGGGTTTTAGCTAGTTCCTATGCGCATTTCACTGGGGCTAATGCAGACCATCAGGGAACCTTTACCTAACATTTCTTAGAATAACTAGAGATGTCTATTTTAAACTTCCACATTAATAAATGGGAAGTCTAAACAAACATCAGTCATAACAAGAACTCACTGATCACTTTGCCTTTTTAATTTTCTTACGTTTTTATTTCATTCTACAATTGGTTGGCTTTTTTCCGACTCTAATTGTAGTTGTAAGAGAAACAACGAACAACAACTAATAATTATTTTAATGTAAACACAATTTATTTAGAGTGTTGACAACATAAATTGTTTAAGCGCGGGCACTCGCTAATTAAATTATTACATATTTTTGGGAATTGTCGTTTTAACTCTTTGACTTTTATTTTCGTGCTCATTCTTTTTTCCCAAAAGTTATTTATTAAAATTTCAAAGTGATCAATTGAGGGGTTTTAGCTAGTTCCTATGCGCATTTCACTGGGGCTAATGCAGATCATCAGGGAACCTTTACCCAACATTTCTTAGAATAACTAGAGGTGTCTATTTTAAACTTCCACATTAATAAATGGGAAGTCTGAACAAACATCAAAGTCATAACAAGAACTCACTGATCATTTTGCCTTTTTAATTTTCTTACGTTTTTATTTTATTCTACAATTGGTTGGCTTTTTTCCGACGCTAATTGTAGTTGTAAGAGAAATAAAGAACAACAACAACTAATAATTGTTTTAATGTAAAAATTTTAATAAATAACTTGTAGGAAAAAAGAATGAACATTTATTTAGAGTGTTGTTGCTCTTTATTTCTCTTACAACTAAAATTAGATTCGCAAAAAAGCCAACCAATTGTAGAATGAAATAACGACGTAAGAAGATTAAAAAGGCAAAGTGATCAGTGAGTTCTTGTTATGACTTTGATGTTTGTTCAGACTTCCCATTTATTAATGTGGAAGTGCAATGTAGACATATCTAGTTATTCTAAAAAATGTTGGGTAAAGGTTCCCTGATGATCTGCATTAGCCCCAGTGAAATGCGCATAGGAACTAGCTAAAACCCCTAAATTGATCACTTTGAAATTTTAATAAATAACTTTTGGGAGAAAAGACTGAGCACGAAAATAAAAGTTAAAGAGTTAAAACGACAATTCCCAAAAATATGTAATAATTTAATTAGCGAGTGCCCGCGCTTAAACAATTTATGTTGTCAACACTCTAAATAAATTGTTTTTACATTGAAACAATTATTAGTTGTTGTTCTTTGTTTCTCTTACAACTACAAATATAGTCGGAAAAAAGCCAACCAATTGTAGAATGAAATAAGAACGTAAGAGAATTAAAAAGGCAAAGTGATCAGTGATTTCTTGTTATGACTTTGATGTTTGTTGAGACTTCCCATTTATTAATGTGGAAGTTTAAAATAGACATCTCTAGTTATTCTAAGAAATGTAGGGTAAAGGTTCCCTGATGATCTGCATTAGCCCAAGTGAAATGCGCATAGGAACTAGCTAAAAACACCTCAATTGATCACTTTGAAATTTTAATAAATAACTTTTGGGAAAAAAAAATGAGCACGAAAATAAAAGTTAAAGAGATAAATGATCTTATGCCATTCCGTTCCGGTTCAGTTTTAAAGATATTGTGAAATATTAAAATATGTTTCTTACTTGCATCCATCAGTTTGTCTGATGGAGCAGCAAAATTTTCCAAATCTGTCAGAGACTGATAGATCTTAAAGAATATAAAAAGCTCGTTTAGGGCGGTTAAAACTTCTTCCGCATTGCAATTTTGGAATAATTTGGAATGCAACATACCAAACGAAGTATCTCATGGAAACCAGTTCAAAATTTATATTCTCAGAATTGTCAAAAATATCTTCTAAAAAGTAATTTGCATATACATCGCCGTCAAAATGAACAACAACCCTTCCATCAGAGCCTATTTCAGTATGTTTACTTCAAGAATATATATCATAATCATTACTTTTTGGTAAACATATATCATACGCACCAATTTGGTCAATCTCGTCTTGTTCAACTTCACAGTTACTGGAAAAACTTGATAGAATAATTTTAGCAACCATAACTTTTGCCAAAATAATATTCAACTTGGCTACGGAAGGGTTGTTATAGTTGCCTCCCTTTTGCCGTAGTTCAGAAAATATATTTGCTAACTTGTGCTGATTAGGAAATTAGGCATGACATAATATAAATCACCCCCTTCTTTTAAAATGTCATTAACCAGTAAATGGACTAAATTAAGAGTGAGCTTCATACCATTTAAAAAGAAAACACGCTTTTTCTGGTCAACGAATTCTACGTCATCCAGATATTTCATAAACAGCCTAATTATGAATAACAATTCTCGGGAAGTTTTTTACCTATTCCCTGTTCCTTCATTCTAAATAAACTTTCCCCGGGAAATTTCTCTCTTTTCCATTATTCTAAACAAACTTCGAAAGTGAGAAACTCCCCAGGAAAAAAGTAGGTATTATGAATGTCAATAAAAGTGAGAATGTGATAAAAAATTTTCCGCCATAAATTGCAGCGCAGTTGTGCTAAGAAAATGTAAGTAGTATAATTTTTATGTGTAAAAAATATATATAGTCGGTTCATTTCTTTAGGTCAAAAATAACAAATAAAAAACAGCTCGGGTGAACAGCAGGTTCACCCAGATATTGCTCGTAGAATGAACAAAGGAAGTAGAGATGAGCTATTCCCATTCTGGTGCAATTTGGAATGGGAGTTAAACTCAGCAGGACCACCCGTAAAATGTATTTCAGAATGGAAAAAGGTATATTTGATAAAATCTGACCTTAGTGGTAAAAATATATGTTAAAATTCAAAATATTTTTCAGGTATTGTCTGATAAAAAAAATATGTTAGACAAAAGGCCGCCCAAGACTACAAGATTAGCAAGGAACTGGTGGAGGTCCAAATATGGAGCAGAAGTTTTCTGCAGGTGAGGAGGCCATATACGCTCTGATTGGCATGAAGGAATCAATAGAAGGTGTGGCCAACACGAAAACATCATTGACTTGAACGATAGTTGCAAAGAGAGTCCGTCTAAACCACTAGCAGAGATTTAAAAAAGCTCCAGTAGAACAGCCCACGCAAACTATAGCAGCCAGAATCCTTCCAGAGGAAATCTCTATTCAAAAGAATATGCTAGAATGCATGAAAGAGCAGTATCAAGCCACAAAAAAAATTACCGCTCCACTGACCGGCTCTATGATTTAAAGAAAGAAGAGCTTGAAGAGCAAAAACGACATAACCTGGTTATGAAACAGCTACGACGCAGAGAAGTGGAAGATAAAATTTAAAAAAAATCGAAGACTGATAGAGTTAGAAAACCTTAAATATAAATATTAATTATTTCAGTAATATGTGATAAAATATGTAGATATATTGAAAGTGAACAGTACCTGTGAAATATAATTATCTTTGTTTTTAAATTTGTCAAAAATTATATTTAGTTAGTTATTGTATTTGTTAAGTTTTTGTCATGAAATGTGCAAAATGTTTATTTAAATATTATTTATTAATAACACCATATCTGTTCCTTGTGTTGAAAAGTTTTCTACATTTGCGATGGTATCATTTGCATTGAAGTTGTATTTAAAATGAATGCAGATTTATGCAATGCACAACAAAGCGTAGTGCAACTCTCTGCGTAAAAGTAAAGAAAGAGAAATTTTAGAATTCGAAACGACTTTGTTAAATTATTATTATCATATAGAGTTGGTTCTATATGAAAATAATTCTTGTTTATACAAATTCAAACATTATTATTTTATTGTTTGAAAAGTTTTACATAAAAAACACAATGCATTAACACTTAATTTGGTTCCAAATTTGTAACACTGAGCCTAAACAAAAATGTACGCTTTTTGAAGTGTAGAAACCAATTGAACTGTATAATACAAATGTCGCGTTTACATTCTCACTGTTGTATACAAAAAGTACTAAAAATAAACGTTCAACAGATTCACACTCAGAGTTGCATATAACAAATTTATATCTAAAATAAGCAAAAACTAAGTAAAAACACTGTAGAAAAATATGATAATAATGTGGGATGCTACAATATTAAATTTTTTGTTATTACAATTTTGTATTAAATTTTAGTTTTAGTGCCATCGTTAGGACTAAAACAGCACCAAAACAGAACCGAGCATAGTTAAAAATTTTTCGCATCTTTGGAAAAGCAGTAAAAACGGCGCGAAAGGCATCGAGTTGTACCTTGGAAATTAGTAAGAATTAATTAGAAGTGTCACCTAATAAACCATTTTATATATTGATCCCAACAACTAATAGTCGTTTGAAATAAAAATAAATGTTGTGCTCAAATATGTATGTGCATATGGACATACATGAATCTGAGTTGCAATGCATTTGAATCCGATATCATTATCATGCTCACAATATCCCTAACAAAACTTACGATACTTATGTACATTTAATTCAATTAATTAGAATATCGCACAAGGAAATACGCGTTTATACTCAATTAATTTATCGTAAAATTTTTAAATAATATACATCTATACATCTATATATATATATATATATATATATATATATTTATATATATATATATATATATATTTATATATATATATATATATATATATATATATATATACATATATATATATATATATATATATATATATATATATATACATATATGTATACTACACGCACACTAAATACAACTACACTGTGGTCGGATTCGCCTTAGAACAGTAAGCTGTAGCTCGTTTTTGTATCTCTCGCATAGAAAAATTTTCCACACGAAACGATGATAATGAAACAGAAAATCGTTTCTCACATGCAAGTGTTTCTGTAATGATTTTTTGTGAGAACTGTCTGTCATTCAACCGTTTTAACGTAAGTCATTGGAAATTTGTGAATAAAAGTGTTTCTATAAGCAAATTTTGTGAGAAGTTTTACACTTGATGTGTCAAAACAACTCACAATTTAAGACGGAGCGAGAAGTTAATTTTTTTTAAATTGTATAATATTTTAAATGTGAAGATTTATATATTTATTAATATTTTTTGTTAGTTTTGTGAATCTCTTTTTAATTAAAATCGAGAGACTGTTGTATTTATTTAATTATATTATTTTTCCACACGAAAATATTTGTTTATATATTTTTATTTGTTTACTTTTTGACATTGCGTTGTTAGAATATTCCAATAAAAACGTAATTAGTGTTGCTTCTTTTCACTTTAAATTACAGAAACACTTTTTTCTCACAAATCGAGAAATGATGGAATTTCTTGTTCCACACTTCATGTGCGACATTTTACGATGCGAGAATTACAGAAACGAGCTACTGGTTTCCAATGGCAACCTCCAATCACACTAACTACACTACTTACTAGGACCTACAAGGAGTTCACTGCTTGGAAAAGGTATTGAATCAGTACCCTTGGTTTCAATACCTACTCTCGCTATGATTTGGTATGAGTTATTTTAGACTAGTAAACTGGTTCCTAATATTTGTTCTTACCAGAACAAGCGCCGCTCGCAAACTGAATTTAAATCGACATTAAAGGCCCCATTAGCCAGACGCTGAAATCGCAAATGCTGCGCAACGCTGCGCAAACACATCAGCTGATCCAATCTATTACAAGGCAAATTGTGAAAATGCATATTTGAACGCTGAAAAACACAACGCAGAGCAGACAACCTACAGAAAATAGAATTTCATGCAGAGGTACGCCGAGAGTGATGGGATGTATGTATGTATGTTGAATGAGAGTGCGGCACAAAAGTTTTTTTTTGTACTTGTTTGGTTTGATATTTGAACATTTAGTTGATACATTTGTAGATATACATAGCATATTTAATCAATTAATTTGCTATATAACTTGTTTTACTCAATAAAATCACAAAAGACTGTAAATATTTTTTGTACAATAATACGTATGTATATGTAGATATATGAACGCATGGGCATAAATTTATGTGGTATCAATATTACTACACGCAGGCAAATGTGTCGATAAGATCTTGTACTAATGCAGGTCAGAAAAATTCGAAACCATATTCATGACCGAGGGCGAAGTCAATCTCGGAATCTAAGGCGTCGTAGTCGTGTGTTCACTACTTCAGCCAGTAATACCCTTATAAAACAAATGTATTAATAAAATTATAATTTAGCTATACATATAATGAAGATATCACATCGATCACAAGTTTAAAACAATATATTGTATTATTCATACAATTTCGTACGTTTTCTGTACAAACGCAAAGAGGAAAGTGCCATCAAAGTTTCAAGCATCTGTTTTGATTTTTTTTTTTTAATGATAAACACCACAAGCTAAACAGTATTCTGTGACATTTTGCACAAACGTAAAAAGTTTAAAGAAATAAACATATTTTCCATATCCATTTTACAATATACATATCTTCTTTTTTAATATTACCACTCAAAATAACATTAAACACTACAATTTGCTGTATGTACATATACATATATACATACACAATATTTTTCTGTAAAAACATATGGTGCGTTCTTAAGCATTCTATAAGCGGAGCTGCGTTAGCATTTGCGCTGCGTTGCGCTTGCGTTTGCGATTTCAGCGTCTGGCTAATGGGGTCTTAATTCGCCTTTTATACCTTTTGTATGCCATGCACAACAATACATAAGCACACGAGTTATATAAGCTAAGAAACATAATTATTTTATGCTTACATTGCAGTCTAGCAAAATGTGAGAATAAGAATTTGAGGTAAGCAATGTTAGTATTTTATGCTTACGTTGGTGTCTGGTAAAATGTGGGAACAAAACTTTAAGGTTTCACTACACTTTGCCAGCCATTATAATTATTTTGGGGATTGGAACGTAACTCCTTCACCCCTTGTCTGAACCACTCCTGAGTGTCATTTGTTTAAAGTTCTAATACAATATTTATATACGTATGTACATATATTAATCATTGTTTACATCATTAGTTACATCGCAAAAACATAACTTTTGTTTACATATCTTGAGGTTTGTACCTTCTTATAATATCATTTACATTATCGTTCATTATAATATTTTCTTTAGGTTGCTTTTCTTTAATATTTATTTTAATATTATTTCTTCTCATACAACAATACAATATAATGATCGCCACAGTGAAAAGAATTATCAATGTTACATTTACGCCGTAAGATACATTGTTATGAAATTTAAGTTCTTCTATTTCTTTAATATTTTGTGTATGTTCTAAAATAATAGCATCAAATTCAAGATTTGGTTTAGTTATGTTAACAATCTGGGTTGGTGGGAAAAAATATTTCTCATGAATTATGTATTTTCTCTTTTCATAAATCTGATAATTAATTTTCATACTGCAGTTATTAAAATATATTAAAACATTTTCAGGTAAACCTAAATTTTTTTGTCACAAGTTTTTGTGCCAAAATTGCTTTGGTCTTTTGTTTTGTTTTATAATTTTTAAGGGAAATATCAAAAAAAAAAATTACGTATGAAAAAGATTCTAGTCTTCAAATAAAACGAAAATAAATGCATTTATAAGATATATATATATATATATATATATATATATATATATATATCAGGGAAGCCCAGCTCATGAAACAATTGTTTGGAGAGAACTCACACATATTCTTATGCTCTTTTATTTAGTCGTTGAGAAGCATACATGTTTAGCGAATGCTTTGTTGCTTTTTTTCAAGTTCACACTCAAAAAATGTTGTGCAACCATTCAATGAAATGTTAATGCTCTTTCAGTTAGTCCTCAGTGAACAAGCGATGATTGCGCATGCGTAGTGGCTGTTTTTATTTTTTATTATTATATGATTAGAATCGTTTATATAAGAATCACAATTGCTATCTTTTATTTTTCGAGAAATTTTTTTGATTTTTTATAATGAATTATACAAATAAGTTGTTTTGTTTTTGTTAAACAATATTTATGCGCAATAGAATTGAGTATTTTGATTTAAAATTTAAAAAACTAAGTTGAATTATTTTATTTAAAAATATGTACATACATATATTAATATGTTTGCTTCTTAATATCACTATAATTTTTCTGTTTTTCAATCTCTTACTAACATATTAATTTGGCTGTAAATAAATACATTCTCTCAATTTGCTATTTTTCTGTTACTCACTAATACACAAGAAAAAATTTTTTGGGCATCACCAGGTATGGTGATATTTTCAAAGAAAATAATATATTATATTATATATATAATACAATAAAATATTTTGAAAAAAAAGAAAAAAAAAAAAAAATTATACATTGAAAGCTTGGCATGTGTGTCATGGTATTAGTTTGTTTTTCTTCTCATTTAATGACATCCGACGTACGTCTGCTTCGTTCGGAATTTTCTGCTAGACTAAGCACAATTTCGTTCTCTGCTTCGCTTATCAATTTTGTGTATGTACACATCGTTCGCTCTTTTTGCATTTTCATTTTGCATTTGCCCATACTTGGGCATCACTGATATATATATATATATATATGTATATATATATATATATATATATATATATATATATATACTTATATATTCTACAGCTAAAGTAAATTAAAATATTTAAAGATTATTTTATACAGAAAGATTAAAATTAGTTAAAGAAAAATATTTAGTTTATATTTATAAAATAATATATTATCACTTTCTTTTCTTAAATAAAAATTATATAATTTTCTTAAACGTCAAAGGCTGAAAATTTAAAAGGTCGTTTGATATTGTCAGTACAAACATTTTGCAAGGGTCTTCTAACGAACTTCGGGTGTTCCTTATGTCTTGCACTTCTGTAATTTTTTATAAATCCTTCGTTTCTATTTTCCATTTAATTTTCCCGTGATTCATTTCTTTTTTCAATTATTTTTGTTTTTGCAGTTTTCAATCTTTCCCTTATGATGCTATGATCAATGAATTTATTTTGTATATCTAAAGGAGTACATTTTGTTGTACTATGATAATTGTTGTTGTAGAATTTTATTGTTTTAATTATTTGGGTATTTATTGGAAGTTTTCTTCTAAATTAAAGGCTCTGATCTTTTCTGTAATCGTATTATTAAATCTTTCTACATCAGAGTTACCAATATAGCTATTGGGTTTTGTAAAATGATATTGAATTCCCTCTTGGTCAAGGAAATTCTTTACATATGCGTTGTTGAACTCATTATCTAATACAAACTTGGTAACATTTTCTTTAATGGCCAAAAATGCCATAATTTTTCCAACTAGTGTTCGACTATTTCTATCGTGTAAGTGAAATGAAATTACATGTTTCGAAAACTTGTCAATAATATTATGAACGAATGCCTACTGTTCACATACTTATCGACGTGAATTATTTCATTGGTAGTTGAAGGCGTTTCAGTCATTTTGAATTTATTTTTAATTGGGCTTCTGTCGTATTTAGCGCCTGTGCAAATTTCACAGCTATTAATTACTTTTTGTATAAATTCTTTCAAGTTAGGATTATATATTTTGTGTTTAATTTTTTCGAAGGTTTGAATTATACCAGCATGACCTGTTTCGAATTTATGAAATAATGCTATTTGCTTTATCAAGTCGTTTTCCTCGACAATATCTTTAGCGAATTTGGAAAACTTAACATATTTCATTTTGCTGTTTCCAGAAAACTCAGAGATAATAAATCTTTGCAATGTATTGTACATATGATCACCTAATTTGGAAAATATTGCAATTTTTCCCTTTAAAATTTCTGTTTTGAGAATGTTTGAAACATTTCCGTTTTCACAACCATTTTTATCAGTGAATACTCGTTTCTTACCAAAAATTTCTTGTATTGGCGTATAATTTTTTTCTACCAAGATAATTTGTGTTTTGAAGCGGTTGACAACGGTATCTAGAATTGATATGTGACCATTACTTTTCTCCTCTTGAGAGTGAACAGTTTGAATTAGTAATGAATCTTCTTCCTCATTTCCGTTTGTTTCATTGTTGTCGTTCTCGGTTAAATAATTAATTTCGTTTCTGTCGGAATTAACTCGGCTTAAAAAATCGGCAACTTTATTTAGTTTACCTTTAATATAACTCATTTTTATATTATATTCTCCCAATTGGACCAACCATCTTTGAAGACGTGGATTGATATCCCTACCCGTATATTTTACTTGCAACCACTTTAATGGCTCATGATCGCACTCAAGATCAAACTCTCTTCCGTAGATATATGGTCGGAAATATTTCACACCAAAAACTATCGCCAACAATTCCTTTTCAATTGTTGAGTAGTTTGTGGTTATCTTGAACCTTTTGGAAAATAGTAGATATCTTAGAATTTGTGTATTGGTAACGATTTCTTTCAATTTTTCGAAAGCCGAAATGTAATTAGGATCAAATTTATTAATTTTTATGTAAATATATATATATATATATATATATATATATACATAAATAAATAAATATATATATATATATATATATATATATGTGTGTGTATATATATATATATATATATATATATATATATATATACATATATATATATATATATATATATATATATATATATACTATATATATATATATATATATATATATACATATATATAGTATATATATATATATATATATATATATATATATATTTAGTTTAATCGTTGGCCTGTTGTATTATAATAATATTCGTATTTCTATGGTTCGGCTATGGGTCATGTTTTGAAAAAATCCATAAGCATTAAATATTTTTGATTATTTAATCTTATCTTCCCAATATTTCCAATAGCTTCGCTATTCATCTTCAGGGGAACACTGTTGGGTACAAAACAATATATGATAAACATTAAAATTAATTTTTGATTACATCTAATAAAATCACAATTACATACATGTAAATTAAAATTTAAATAAAAATAGATAAAGTTGACATATTTTCAATATGTCGATCGTCTGGAGTCCTTAGCTGCGAAAACTGATTTGTTTATGTTATTTCTTGTGTTTGTTTATCACACTTCAGTAAATTTGTTAAGATTTTTCTGTGTCTTGTTTATAGTTATGTCTTTTCTCTGCAGGAACGTCAATTATGTGTAACATCTCTAAAGTAAATCTCCTAGAATAATGGTTTTCTTGTAATATTTTTACATTATCAGAATTTGGTACATGATTGTCCTTTGCACAGTGGGCCGCAAGTGCAGTTTTTTGCTCCATGGGTTTGTTTTTCATTCTTATGTCTGATTTATAAGATGTTAGTCTGGTCTTTAGTTTATTTTTAGTTGTTCCTACGTATCTTTTATTGCATGTGCCTGAGCCGTAATCGTTGCAGTTAATGCTATATATAACATTGCATTTTTCCTCTTTCTCTAATTTTGTCTTTGTATTGCTATATAGTGTAGTGTACCCATGTCGCCATACAATATGCACAATGTGTACATACCAAGTAGTGCAACCAACAAAACGATTGGGTTACACATTTTGAAGTGGGTCAAAAGAATATTGTTTACTTGCATTATCACTCAATGACATTTTAAGCTAGAACAAATTGCAAATAAAATTAGATTATTACAGATAACTGAATTCGGCACTTGTTTGTCTTTTTAATTTGTTTTTATCTCAACTATTTTGGCAGTTCCTTTGAACGCCTAAGTTTTAGCTGGGACCCCCTCAGCTGTTTTAAAATAAAAAAGGGGCTACAGGGAACTATTGAACCACATCTAAACACAAATAAAATCATTACATGGCGATCCTGCCAAACTTTTTCATTACAAACCATCCTGATGTCAGAAACGGAAATATATGAGATTGTCACGCGCTGGGAAAAATATATTGAGGACAGCAAAAGCGAGGAATACGAGCCTTTCAACATATCCAACACACTGATATGGGCATCAATATATACACCACTTCCACGTTCCGCAGGTCCCAAGGCAATTACCATCGAATAATATAGGAAAAGAAACAAAAAAGTGGAAGACTTCCCAAAAGCAAACCAAGAACCCATAAAAAAGAAAAGGGCCGGCAAGAAATTCCAGAAGAGTGGACAACTAGCAACAATTTACAAAGAAATAATCCTAGCAACTACTCTAGAAGCTAAGACTGTCATTAAAAAAATTAAAAATGTAAAAATTAACAACAAAAAAATGCATAGTCCTGCCACTGCGGACCAGCAAACATCTTATAACATACTTTTGCACGACAGGGACCAATAAAAAAAAAAAATAATAATAATAAAAATGGGTAAACCACAGAGTAAAGTGAAAATCCAGGAAAATATTCTCACTAATGGTACAGCTAATACTCAAAACTCAATTACACAAAATCACATAATGTATTTGCAATAGTGATGATTATTTTATATATTGCACACAAAATAAACAAATATTTTAAAGGATATGTAATTAAACACACTAATAAACAAAACAATTCTATAACAGATGTATAAAATTATAGAAAGCAAACTTTTACCTATTAATAAAAATCAGGCCAACGGAATGGAAAATAAAATCATTATAGAATAGAAATAAAATGGTAGGTCCTATTTGGGGAAATCCTATAAAAAATACCCATCTAGACAAACAAATTATAAACAATAATTCAAATGAAACTAATGAACCTTTCATATCAAATTAAAATCTTTTATTATTTTTAGTTGTAGTAATACTATTAGTATATACCATAGATACCTCAAGCCGAAAAGGACATCACAAACAAAACAAATTTTCAATATTTTAAAATTTACATAATTAAACGTAAAAATGTAAATTGCAATATTATAACATAAATTTTAAATCTTAATAATAAGAAAATATATATTATACATACATACATACTTAATAAATAATTCTAATGGAACAAAATATTTCAGACTTAAAAGAAGTATTAAAAACTTTAAAGAAAAAAGAATACTTATTGGAAAATCCGAAAAAATTAGAAAATAAAAATACAAACATGGCAGCATTTAATTTAGAAACAGCATCAAAAGCACTACCTTTGTTCAATGGTAATTATTTGGAATTATAAAGTTTTTTGATAACTGCAGAACTCATCAATAAAACGCTATCAGACACAGCAAAGATAGACTTTCTTCAATACATTTATCATGCCAAACTAACATCTAATGTTAGAACAGCAATAGGAAGTTATAGCAAACCAGAAAATTTTGAAACTCTAAAAAATTTGTTAGACAAAAGGTACAAAAGTACTAAAACAATTCCAGAATTACAAAATAGGTTAAACACACTATTCCAAGGAAAAATGTCAGTTAATTTATTTAAAAAAAAAATATTATATATAATAGATAGTCTAAACAAATTGGGGATAGAAGAATTAGGAAACACTGCGTCAGTAGCAGAAAATAACGTAATAATTAGATTAAACAGTAAACTAGCTTTGGACACTTTCAAGAAAGGTTTAAATGAATGCTTTAAATCGACCATATATGCTGCCAGACCAACTACTTTACAAGAAGCATCAGAACTTGCAATTGAACTTGAAAATGAAAAGAAAGCGACACATAACGAAATTCTACATATCAGAGGAGAGAAACCACGGTATCAATCACAAAATTGCACTAAAAATAACAATACATTTTCTAACTACAACAACAACAAGCAACACAACAACTACAACGTTAACATAAACAATAACAATAGGAAAAAAAATTATGATACTAGTAATAATAATTCACCCAGAAACATTAATTTCTCTAGAAATAACAATCATAGAAATAACTTCAACTCTAACAGATTTAATAATAATTTCAACAACAGCTACCAGAATAACAGACCCAATAACATGAGAAACTTCGACAACAGACACGATAACAGCAACAGAAATAACAACAGACAAATACACACTATCAAAGATTCGGGAAACATGACAGGCCCGGAATATATAACTATTCCGGAAGGCCAAAATTAAAAATATACAAAGTATCTGACAACAACACAAATTTCATAATCACAAATTACAAAAATAAACAACTAACATTCCTTGTCGACACAGGTGCAGACATATCACTATGTCGCATGTGTACTGAATTCGAAGGCGAACAATATAATCCAGAAGAAAAATGTAAACTTACTAGAATAACTACAGAAGAAATCAATTCTATAGGCACAATGAATTTAGAACTAACATTAATAGACGAAAAATGTAATCATTCTTTTCAATTAGTAAAAATAAATTTTCCAATAGAAACAGACGGCATAATAGGTAGAGACTTTTTAAAGAAATATCTCTGTAAAATAGATTATGAAACGTTTACGATATCTTCATTCGTAAATAATACTACTATAACTCTTCCAATGCACACAAAAACATCTACGTCACTACAAATCAAAATACCTCCAAGAACTAAAATTGTACAAGCAATAAAATTAAATTTAATTGAAGACAGCGTAATTTTTAATAATGAATTAAAACCAGGTGTATTCTTAAGTAATTCAATAGCTCCAAAAAAAGGCATGACACATTTACAAATTTTAAACACAACGAACGAGGAAATTACTTTGCAGGGCATAAAACTCCAAACTCACTGAAAAACTATGACATATTAAATTACGACAACAATATAAACAGCAATGAACGTTTTAACAAAATTTTGAATGATTTGCAATTAGATCAGGATGACGAATATGCAAAAACACAATTAAAAGAAATATTTAAAAAAAATATCAAAACGTTTTTCATTTAGAAGACGAAAAATTAAGCGTCAACAATTTTTACAAACAGAAAATTACGACCTCAAACAACACACCTGTTTACATAAAAAATTATAGATTACCACATTCACATACTGACATAATAAATGAACAAGTACAGAAAATGCTTGATGATGAAATAATAGAACCATCAGTTAGCCCATATAATGCTCCACTCCTCTTAGTACCAAAGAAAAACATAGAAGATAAAAAGAAATGGAGACTTGTTGTAGACTTTAGAAAACTTAATGATAAAATTGTTAATGACAAATTTCCTCTAACTAGATTAGAAGATATTTTGGACAAATTAGGTAGAGCAAAATGGTTTTCTACACTTGATATGACTAGCTCTTTTCATCAAATTGAATTAGATAAAGGCTCAAGACCTTTAACTGCTTTTTCCACACCACAAGGACATTTTCAATTTAAGAGACTTCCATTCGGACTAAATATTTCTTCTAATAGTTTTCAAAGAATGCTTACAATAGCATTATCCGGACTGGGATCTGAAGCATTTCTTTACGTAGATGACATAATCTTATACGGTTGCAGCTTAAATCACCACAACCAAAATTTAATAAGAGTTCTCGATAGATTACAACAATACAATCTGAAACTAAATTCAAAAAAATTTAATTTTCTAAGACCAGAAGTAGTTTACTTAGGACATTTAATAACAAAGAACGGTGTAAAGACAGAGCCGTCTAAATACGACGTAATAAAAACTACCCAGTACCAAAAAACGCGGACGACGTAAGACGATTTGTTACATTTTGCAATTGTTACAGAAAATGTATACCAAACTTTGCAGACATTGCCAAGGAACTAAATGCACTATTAAAGAAATCAACAAAATTTATATGGACGGAAAAATACCAGACTGCTTTTGAGGAATTGAAAGAAAAATTAATGAATCCACCAGTACTACAGTATCCAAATTTTGAAAAACCTTTTATTTTAACAACAGACGTATCAAATTACGCATTAGGAGCAGCCTTATCTCAAGGTGAAAGCGGACAAGATTTACCAATTTCATACGCTAGTAAATCGTTACAAAAACATGACATTAACAAACCCGTAATTGAGAAAGAACTTTTAGCAATTCATTCGAGCATACGTTTTTTCAAACCTTACCTATACGGCAGAAAATTCATAGTTTTGACAGACCATAGACCATTAATTTCATTATTCTCACACAAAAATCCATCATCAAAAATGACAAGAATAAAACTAGATTTAAGTGATTACGATTTCACAATCGTGTATAAAAAAGGAAAAATTAATACAAACGCCGATGCACTTTCTAGGATAGAACTAGACTCAGACATACTTAAACAAATGATTCCGCAAGAGAACGACGAAAAAGAAAAAAAGTATTAGTAACAACGAGGGCCATGAAGAATAAAAATAAAGAGCATAATGAGGCAAATAAAAACATTAATGAAACACGTGTACAAGAAAAGAATATGGAAAAATTTAATTCTCAGAAACCTGATCAACTTCAAATATGGGAATGCACATCCATGTGATATAAAAAATATTAGGAAATTGCAATTTAATAGATTTGAAAACATAAAAGAAGTCGACATATAAATTGAAAATGATATCGTGCATATAGGACGTGATGATAATTCATCGAAACCAGTTTCGACCATGAAGAAATCACGTACGCAAAATAAGAAAGATATGAGTGTAGGATGTAACGATAATTCATCGAAACAAGATTCGATTATGAAGAAGTTACATGCCAAAAATATACAAGATAATAATAACATGCATGCAAGATTCAGCGATAACTCAGCGAAACTAGATTCGATTCTGAGGAAACTGATAAATGAAATAGCATTATAAATGAAATAGCATTATGTAATGATGACAAAATATTTAAAACATATACAAAAGAAGAATTTAAAGAAGCATATGCAAAAATAAGAATAAATAACAAAAGTCCTCAACTAAAAATATTAAAATACAATGCCCCAAAAAGAATAACAGAGGACATTTTAAAATATAAACTAATTGACGAATTCCATAATGCCACACACGCAGGCCACTTAGGAATTAGAAAAAAAGTAACTAAACTAAAACAACGGTATATTTGGAAAAACATGAATAAAATGGTAAAGAAATTTGTATAATACTGCGAAAATTGTAACAAAAATAAACAAACAAAACTCATAAAAGAACCACTTACACTAACAAACACACCAAACAATAGTTTTGAAGTGATTTCAATTGACACCGTAGGTCCTCTTCGTATTTCAAACGATTACCGATACATTTTAACAATGCAATGTGAGCTGACTAAGTTTGTTGTTGCACACCCTATGCAAACAAAAGATGCAATCACTACACCAAAAACATTAGTCGAACAATTCATTTTGAAATATGGTCAATTTAAAGTACTTAAGTCCGACAGAGGGACAGAATTTACAAATGAACTTATGCGTAACATATGCTCATTATTACAAATTAAACAAGTATTCTCAACCCCTTATCATCACGAGACGCTACGAGCAATTGAAAGAAACCATAGGGTTCTAAATGAATTTTTACTAACTACAGCAAATAATCACGAATGGGACAAGTGGATGCCATACTTTACTTTCGCATATAACACAGCACCACACATAGACACAGGGTATACACCATTCGAATTGGTTTATGGAAAATTACCACACTTGCCATCCGATAGTTTAGATACGGAAAGAAAATTTTACAATTATGAAGATTATGTACTAGAACTAAAAATCAAACTAAAATACTCTCTAAATAGAGCTAAAAATATGCTATCAAGAGCTAAAGAAAAAAGAATTAACAATGCAAAATACACAAACAATCTGAATTTAAAAATAGGAGACCTAGTGTTAATCAGAGTAGAAAATAGAAAGAAAAATCAAAGTCCATATAGAGGACCGTATACAATTTTAAAAAGAAATAATGTAAACACTGTAATAAATTATAATGGTAATGAAAAAGAAATACACAAAAATAACTTAAAACCATACTATACACATTAAGAATTGAAATAAAAACCATATAAAAATTATACATTAATAATTAATTTTGTAAGGCTGTAGAATAAGAAAAATTCCTCCCACAATTTACTCTTAAGGGTGAGGGTGTAGTGTACCAATGTCGCCATACAATATGCACAATGTGTACATACCAACTTCAACCAAGTAGTGCAACCAACAAAACGATTGGGTTACACATTTTGAAGTGGGTCAAAAGAATATTGTTTACTTGCATTATTGTTGGCACATGTTAGTTTAATTTATACGTAAATTTTTATTGTAATATTTGACACTTGTAGTTTTAATTTCTATTTTAGTTTAAACATGTATTTGTAAAATATTGAGCGATTTAGAAATCACTCAATGACATTTTAGTATATAAGCTAGAACAAATTTTAAATAAAATTAGATTATTACAGATAACTGAATTCGGCACTTGTTTGTCTTTTTAATTTGTTTTGATCTCAACTCTTTTGGCAGTTCCTTTGAACGCCTAAGTTTTAGCTGGGACCCCCCTCAGCTGTTTTAAAACAAAAAAGGGGCTATAGGGAAATATTGAATCACATCTAAACACAAATAAAATCATTACAATAGACTGCATTGTATTATTTGTTTTAAATGCAAGTTGAAATTTTTCTGAGTTTTTTAACCTCTCAGAAAAAACCTTTTATAGATGTTAGTCCTTTATAATACTTTGTATTAGTCTCTCTTCTTACTGTTGTGGCACTCTTTTTAGATATTAAATTGTTTATAAATGTTTTCGGAAAATTGTTCATGTCTAAGATTTCTTTTATTTTTCGTAAATTTTCCTCATGATACCTATCGTCACTAATGGTGAATACTCGTCTGATGAAATTATTTGCTGTATTTATTATAATTTTTCTCGGATGTTTTGAATGAAAATTAATCAGACGACCGGATGCAGTGGGTTTTTGATACCAGTTAACCGTCATCATATTTTGGTGTCTACTAGCAAATATGTGTGATAGCAAATATATCATCTACGTATTTTGTTAATAGTCTGGATTTTTCTCTTAGTTTTGTAAGGGATTGATCCAGTAACTCCTCCATAACAATATCGGAAACAACTGGTGATCCCATCGGCATTCCCTTACATTGTCCGTAAATTCGTTGTTCATATTTAAAATAACGGCTGTCTTTGATGCAAAACCTTAGTAACTCCACGACAAGGTATTTTGGTATTTTTGTGTGTTGTTGTAATATGTCCCACTTATTTTCTATTATTTCTAGTGCTAAATTTATAGGTATGCTCGGAAATAGCGATACTACGTCATATGATACCATAATCTCGTTCTTGTCTAGTTTCTTATTATTTACCTTTGATTTGAATTCCACTGCATCTCTTACATTATAAGTTGAGTTTGTGGTTAAATTTTGTAATATGTGTACTAAATATTTGCAAAATTCATATGATGGTGCATTTTGTGATGAACAAATTGGTGTGTACTTTCGGTAAACCATATATTTTGGATGCTATAGACGTACTTGTTTTTAATTTATTTTTTTCTGTAGATGTTATAATATTTAAATTATATAATTTGTCAATCGGACAAATTAATTTTAGAAATATAATGCGGCAACACTTTATTGATTACTTTATTAACACGAGTATTTGTACTACTGAACACTTAACGATGTTTACACGTCTATATTTGAAATCACACTCATTCACTGAGTTCTAGCAGCGCCTTTATATAGCAAAAATGACGTCGTTTGGTAACCTCGCGAAACTTCTGGGCATGGTGGTTGTATTTTAATTGACATGTGTGTTTGTATACATGACAATGTTGACTTGTTTGTTTTGCTTATGGTAACTATGCGTGGTTGTATGTATGAGTGTGCTGTGTGTTTTGCCTATGGTAACTATGTGTGGTTGTATGTAAGAGTGTTCTGTGTGTTGTGTGGTTTTGTTTCTTCTATGTGTATATGGCTGTGTATACTTGTGAATCTGTTTAGCTTTATTAGCAGCGAATACTCGCATACAAGATCATTAAGAATAACATCTCTTAGCATTTATGTTGCTAGGTTTTTCGTTGTTGTTTACACTTATTATTGGCACAGCCTCGAATGATCTTGTATATTCTGGAGTATTCCATTTCCGTTAATTTGAATATTATCTATATGGTGTTGACCAGGGTTGTAACATTTTGACAACTATAGATTAATTGGCAGTGCTGCCAAGTACATATAGCCACATTGTCATTTTATTTAAATCTATTTCTAATCTTTGTAACAATATATTGTACCCAACAGTGTTCCCCTGAAGATGAATAGTGAAGCTATTCGTAATATGTGGAAGATAAGATTAAGTAAAGATTAAGTAATCAAAATATTTAATGTTTATAGATTTTTTCAAAACATGACCTATAGCCGAACGATAGAAATACGAATATTATTATTTATTAATTTTTTCATTCTTTCTAAGAGCTTTTGTCAAAGGGGCAGCGATTTTCGCGTAGTCTTTGACAAATTTTCTTTAGAAACCTGTCATTCCTAGGAATGATTTGATTTGTTTGGTCGTTTGAGGAAGTTTCATATTTTGTATTATATTAATTTTCTGGGGACTCGGTTTAATGCCTTTATTTGTCAGTATATGATCTAGAAATTGCGTTTCACTTTTCATAAAGTCTCATTTATCTATCTGGATTTTCAATTTGGCTTTTCTTATTTCTTCGAAAATTGATTTTAAAGAATTTATATGTTCTTATAGGGACGTGCTAAAAACCAATATGTCATCCACATGGACGACACATGTCTTATTGATTTGATAACGAAGAATTGAATTCATCAGCCTTTGAAATATTGATGGCGCATTTTTCAAGCCAAAGGGCATCCGAATAAACTCGTAGTGTCCGCAAGGCGTTGAAAATGCTGTTTTCTTGCGATCTTCTTTTTTACTAAAATTTGGTGAAAACCTTTGGCAAGGTCCAACTTTTTTCCTCCAATTTATCCAGAATACCATTTATATTTGGTATGGGGAAATTATCATTGATTGTATTTTCATTTAGCTTTCTGTAGTCGATGACAATTCTCCATTTTTTTATTCTCGAATTATCTTGCTTTTTTGGTACGACCTATAAGGGGCTATTAGGAGAATTACTTTCCCTTATAATATTTTGTCGGGCCATGTCTTTGATTTGTTTTTGGATTTCACTTTCGTGAACTTGCGGATAGCGATAAATTTTCGAATATAAAGGTCTATCTATTGTAGTAACTATCTCATGACAGATTTCAGATGTTGCGGATAAAGTATCTCCTTCTATAAAAAACAAATCCCTAAAGTCATGCAGTAGCCTCTTAACAGAATTTTTCTCTTTTTGACTTAAGTCATTTATCTGGTGTTTACTTTCTGTCTTTATTTTCTATTTGTTGAAGGCTTGCAATCATATCGAATGCCTATGGATAAGCATTTTCTTCAAAAAATATGTTATTTCCGAAGACTTTGAAATAATTTTGGTCAAGGTTAATTTTAGTCAAGGTTAATTTAAAGGGCACTAAAAAATTCTGACCTATTCAACATTCTGACAAGTCAACTATTTTCCAGGTGAGGGGTCTTCTGAGTGGAAATTCTGCAGGCATTGGAATTACAACACAATGCTTTACTTCGTTGTAACCATTAAGTGTTTTTATATAAATAGTTTATTTTAGATTCTGTTTTTCGAAGAGGAAAAACGTGTTTCGTTTTGCTACGCTTGTACTTGAGCCAGCGTCTATTAGGCATTTGAAATTTTGTTTACCTATGGACAACACGACTATGGGTAATTTGGGTTTTGAGGCAGTTCTAAAAAATTTGTGTGTTCATCGATATTAATTTTGTGTGTTTCTTGTAAGGTATCAACTTCCATATATCTGGAATTATGAGGCCTTTGTGAATTTGGGTTGGAGTCAACACTAATTTGTGATATACGTGTTTGGTACGAATCAGGTTTTTTTAAATTTGGATTGGTCATTTCCGTTATCACGTTTGTTGAACTTTTGTGGTTGCCTAGATTTAAAATCATCATTATCATAATTTTTGTAATTACGAGAATGATGAACTTGATTACTATAATTTTTCCCTTTCCCGTCATTTTGGTTGAAATATTGAGGTCTGCTTTAATTTCTACAGTTATTACTGTTTTTTGTCCCAAAATTTTTTAAATTCTTACTGATTTTATGTCTACTGTCAATAGCTCTTCCATCCTCGAGTAATCCTAGTTTTGTATATTTAATGATAATATCGTTTAATGTAAAATTTTCGTCCAAATGAACTCTAAGTGGTCCATAAATTTTTTCAATTAGGATATTAACTAAATCCCTATCTACATTTTCAGATTGATACAACAGAGATTTATTATCATCAAATTTATAGATTTCACTTATTAAATATTTAGCTTTCTCAAAATAATTAAACAATTGTCTTAGACTACTTACTTTAATATACCGACAATTATTAAACACTTCTGCGTATGATGTTTTTGGTCTGGCTTGGACCCTTAATTTCGCTTTTAACTGCTCCCAGGATATGTCTCCTACTTCTCTTATATATGTTCCAAATTTAGCGGTAATTTTTTCGTTAATAATTATTTGAACTACGAATTGTATTAGTTCTTCGTTATCTCCACAAAGTCCTATTATCATTTCCACGGATTTGATGAAACTGTTAATGCAACGGTTGTTATCCAGCGTTCTAATTTGCAGAAATTGTTGAATAATGTCCTTTGGTGTTAAGAAGAGGCAATTTTACGGGATAAATTATTGCTGTTGCTTCTGTTGGGCTTGCAGTAGTACTTGTTGCTATTGTAGTTCTTGTTGTTGTTGTGCTTGTAGTTCTCTTTGTTGTTGGGCTTGTTGTAGCTGCTGTTGTTGTTGGTATATTTTTGCTTCTTGTTGCTTTAGAAAGTAATTATAATAGGTAAGTATAATAAGTAAGTATAGTAGGTAATTATAATAGGTACGTATAATAAGTAAGTATAGTAGGTAATTATAATACCTTACACCTCCCCTATAAAAGAAAAAATATTTTAAATCAAACAGGTGATCAGGCTGGTTAATTCGGCATTTTTCAAAGGTTTGTTTTAAATTTGAATTAAAATTTTTTTTTTTTTGTATAATTATCTAATTTTATAATTTGGAAATATATTTTCAGTTTGATTTTACAATATTTAAATGTATTTACAGGAAGTATATATTTATTCATTTAGTTTATTCTTTTATACATTTTATTTTTACAAAATAATTATATATGTATATCAAAGTCTTTTTTTTTTGTAATGGTTGTATTTATTTTTAATCAATTCTTAACCTGTCTTTGTGGACAGTCTTTACAAACAAATAAAGTTTGTTATATCGTTATATATGGTAGCGTTCACGCCTTTTATATCTGTAATCCGTCATACGGTTCTTTCCTTATGTATAATTTATCATTTCTTTTTAAATCACAAGGCTTTGCAAATATGTCATATATGGTTTTGTTTCTCTCTTTATTTGACTGTAACAAATTTGTTCGCAATAATATGTGATTTTTGAAATCTGTGTTTAACCTCTTTGCTATAAATTTCAACATTGTATAGAGGATCCATTTTATCAAGTTTACGTTCGTTTGGCATAATTGGTTGTTTCCCGAACACCAATTCGAATGGTGTATATATATTATTAAAAACTGAATTTGAAGCAGCATTGTGGGAAAACGTGAAGTATTTAAATATGAATCCCAAAAATAAAACTAAACATGTATTCAAATACCCACAGCGCCATACATACATCTACAGTAGAAAAAACAAAATATACAAAAGTAATATACACACGTACGCACATAATTAATACCAAAGATTATGTATATGACAACCAAGGAAACATTTATATGCGGGTCGTAATATTAAGACATATATACAATAATAATATATATACGTAATATTACATATATATACACATATATATATATATATATATATATATATATATATGTATATATATATATATATATATATATATATATATCTTAATATACATATACATACATTATTTATTGAAAAATTAAGTATCAAAAAATTTTATGTTATTGGCGCAGGTGATTCGTTTGGAATTAGTAAATTACAAAATTAGTGCCGAAATTTTGTATAGACGGCGGAGCTGTTATTTAATGATTTTCTTAGTGGATTTGTGAGTCTTTAAGGAATTGACCTGTTTTATTTTAAATAAACTTATTTTGTCTTATATATGAATTTAATTGAAATACAAATTAATTCATGATGAACTAAAAATTTTGAATACATTAGCTTTGTACAAATAGAAGAATTGATTTTGTACTAGAAATAAGTTTTTAAGGATTTAAAAGAAAATTACTGTAATTAATTTTTTTATACCTATAAAATGGTCATATGCAATATATAAATTCTATTACGTTATTGTGCATTAAGGCTAAAACATTTAGGGTTGCTGTACTGTATATAATATAATAAAAGATACCTTTATTTTGGTAAAATCTAGAGATCTGGAGATTTTGATAAAAACAATTTAAACATTTTTAAAAATGTTTGTATAGAAAAAATTTTGTATTATTTATTAGTAATATTTTGTTTATTTTATTATATTTTATTTATTTATCTTTTTTTGTTATATTTCTTTTTTTATTAATTTTTTATGGATTTGCTTTTGGGTAATTCCATTATCGCAGGTGCAACATTTAGAGACCTGTTTTAGTTTACCCTAATCAAATAAAAAACATTTTTAATCAAGTTAGCCTTTAACTGACTAAATTGTTATATGATGACTTTAAATTAATTAACAAAAAAATTTGCATATGATACTTTAAAAGCCAGGAGGAAGGTTCGAATTGCCATCGAGGGTGCAACAAATTTGGTCCATCATTTCCACATCACAAGCAAAAAAGGCCTAAATCTGTTAATCCTAATGCATTTCATATGGTATAGCTTAATATTTTCAAATGTATTACTGTAACAAAGGACATCAAGTAAAAAGTCTAAACAAAATGTAAATAAACAATGAATAATTAATATTTTTAGTAATTGCGGATGCAACACCAAATTATCGCGGGTGCAACCAGCCTAACTTAAGTGAGCAAGAACATCAATTTTACTTATACAGGAACAAAATAAGAGATAAAACCATATACTATGTACATATATTAACTGTTTCCTTTCGAGATTTAAAGCATTGAGCTCAAAAACTGAAGTAAATTTTGTTTTTCTTTGAATATTTACCGTTGTTGTGAAAAATGCTGTCTTTTTATTATTTTCTAAGATTAGAGTGTAGTGCATACATATAAAAGCAAAAAAAAATACAAATATTTGCTATTTTTATTTAGTTTAGAGCACATACATATCAAAGAAATGCTTGTCTGAATATGCGACGGATTCACTGTATATCAAGACCCGGAATTCCTTTTTGTAATTTGAGATTTTTAAGAGATTCCAAGTCGTCATCGGCCCAATAACTACCTCAATATTAGCGGTGGGTCTTGGCGACTTTAAGATCAATGTGCATTTGGAGTAAGACAGTGAGGTGTGCGCCACAGAAATGCTATGAGTCTCTTCAGATTGGAAGAAATGTTTGATCATTCAGCATAGCTATCTTTTCTTTAGCTTCTTCCTTTGCGCTGTTAACTATGACTTACCGAGACTTAGCCGCGATCCACACTAATTTTTTGACACCCACACCAATTCCATCAACGGCACCATATCCGTGTGAGGTAGCGAAAAAGTTGTATTCGAGGTGATCAAATCCATATTCTGCTTTGAGTGAATTCATACTTGACATTATATATCGATTCTTAAATTGAGCGGCGAAATTGTCACCGAAGATATACAAAAATGTAATGTTATCATAGACTGATTTTACATCGAGATCGCGGGTGCAACCAGTTTAGGTTATCGTTAATTTGAATCTACCAATTTTTAAGCTTGTGATTTGTTTATTTTATGAACATTTTATTTTTGCTATATTAATATTTTTATAGGCTAATTGTTCTAATTTAGTTAAAATCTCAGAAAGACATGATGATAAATATTCCACACAGGAAAGTCAACATCAGTTTTATTCAACTTACACAGCAGAGCAGAACAGCTGTTTTCGAAAGTCGCAACACTTTCATCTACAGTGCTCATGTGTATATAGTGTTTATCACCACTGTTTAGGTGGCTTAGTTGAATGTGATAACAGTTCGTATTTACACAAATTTTATTGTGAAAAAGAATCCGAGAACTGTATCAAGCTGATGTTAAGACGTTTTTGTTTTAATACCAGTGTTACCGTTTGATTATTTTCTTCATGTCCCTTTTTCTGAATTTTTTGTTCCATTATACATTAAGTCAAACTTTTTTGGTTTGAATTTTATACTTAAGTATATGTGAACGTTTCTCCAATTTTCATTGGTAGCTCAAGCCTAAGCTCAAATTGTATGTGATTTGTTTATTTTATGAACATTTTATTTTTGCTTTATTAATTAATATTTTTTTAGTCAACAACAACTGTTTAAAGTTAAATGATTTTATACCATTTCATTCCAATTCAGTTTTAAAGATATCGTGATATGACTAATTTACTTTTCTACACCTTTATACAATTAGAAATCCTTTGGATAACAATGAACGTATTTATAATGCATAAGGAAAATAACAACAAATAAATTTCATATTGTAATAGTACAATGACAGTATGTCAAATAGTTAATTTAATAACAGTCAAATTTAGATTTTATTTTTCATTTTGCCTTATAAATACTTTCATTATTTGTAATTGTATAAAGGTGTAGAAAAGTAATATAGAGTCATATCGAATATAAGTCGTTTGTTGGATTTTGGTTTGTATACGTTTCATAGCCTACTACACTTATTATCATGTGATGTTTTAAAATCATTTGTGAATTTTTATAGTTAATTTTTGAACAGAATTCTCAGATGGCTTATAGAAGTCTTTTGGTAAGTTGAGAAGTTTGAAACTTTTCAAAACTGTGGTTGAAGTGTACTGACGATTTGGTATAAAAGCGCCAATGAAATTCATATAGGAAATGCTTAACCACCCAACAAATAAATTTCATGTTATGATATTGTGATATATTAAAATTGTTTTTTACTCGTATCCGTTAGTTTGTCTGATGGAACAACAAAATTTTCAAAATCTGTCAGAGACTGATAGAGCTTAAAGAATATAAAAAGCTCGCTTGGGGCGATTAAAACTTCATCCATCTTCCTAAGCGCATTACAGCATTTTTCGCATTGCAACGAAATATCTCATGGAAACCAGTTCAAAATTTATGTTCTCAAGATAATTAAAAATGTCTTTTAAAAAGTTATCTGCATATACATCATCGTCAAAATCAATATCAACCCTTCTGTTCGAGCCTATTTCAGTATGTTTACTTGAAGAATATATATCATAATCATTACTTCTTGGTAAACATATATCATAAGTATCAATATGGTCAATCTCGTCTTGTTCACCTTCACAGTTACTGGAAAAACTTGACTGAATAATTTTAGCAACCATAACTTTTACCAAAATGGTATTTAACTCGGCTACGGAAGGGTTGCTATTGTTGCCTCCCTTTTGCCGCAGTACAGAAAATATATTTTCTAACTTGTCCTGATTAAGAGATTTTGCCATGACAAAATATAAATCACCCCTTTCTTTTAAAATGTCATTAACCAGTAAATGGACTGAATTAAGAGTGAGCTTGATACCATTTAAAAAGAAAACACGCTTTTTCTGGTCAACGCATTCCACGTCATCCAGGTATTCCATAAAGCTTCGTATAAATTTGTGAGGTTCATTCTCAAGTTGAACTGCAGATCTGTAGCAGTTATCGCCATAGAGGGAACCACTATTAAGACAATCGAAAATCTTATAAATTTTTTCTACAAACTGAGCTGTTGAAAGGGCCACTTCTGCGGAACAGCTCTTAAATTGTGTAGTTTGCAAATATGTAGCGTTAAGTTGGGACAAATTTTGGTTTTTGCAGTTGCTTCCATTTCGTATAGCTCTTAAATAGTTGTAAGCTTGCACTTCCATCAGATATTTTAAGGTCACATATCAACCACCCATTTCTCAAAGATTTTATTAAGTGCGGGAAATCATATACACAATATGTATATGTGACGGATGTTTCTTTTAAATAAAACACGTCTGGAGTATTTCAATGGTACTAGGCAACTGACTGTCCTTTTATTTTAATCAACTAGGTAAACTTAACAACTTAACGAGAGATATGGAACAAAATATGAGTAAAGTATAACGAGTGATGCATTACCAACTTAACTAAATTAAACATAGAATACAATAAGTAGTATAGTAGGTAATTATAATAGGTAAGTATAATAAGTAAGTATACTAAGTAATTATAATACCTTACACCTCCCCTATAAAAGCCAAAATATGTTGAATCAAGCAGGTGATCAGGCTGGTTAATTCAGCATTTTTCAAAGGTTTGTTTTAAATTTGAATTAAAAATTGATTTTTTTTGTGTATAGTTATCTAATTTTATAATTTAGAAATATGTTTTCAGTTTGATTTTACAATATTCAAATGTATTTACAGGAAATATATACTTATTTATTCATTTAGTTTATTCTTTTATACATTTTATTTTTACATAATAATTATATATATCAAAGTTTTTTTGTTGTTGTAATAATTGTATTTATTCTCAATCAATTCTTAACCTGTCTTTGTGGACAGTCTTTTCTTTATTTGTTATATCGTTATATATGGTAGCGTTCACGCCTTTATATGTGTAATTATATGCCATTAAATTTGTTAACGGTTCTTTCCTTATGTATACTTTATCATTTATTTTTAAGTCACTAGGCTTAGCAAATCTGTCATTCTCTCTTTATTTGACTGTAACAAATTTGTTCGCAATAATATGTGATTTTTGAAGTCTGTGTTTAACCTCTTTGCTATAAATTTCAACATTGTATAGAGGAAACATTTTATCAAGTTTAAGTTCGTTTGGCATAATTGGTTGTTTACCGAACACCAATTCGAATGGTGTATATATATTATTAAAAACTGATTTTGAAGTAGTATTGGAGAAAAACGTGAAGTATCTAAAATATGAATCCCAATCCGAAATATTCTTTCTTATGTACGCTCTAAGATATTCATTGAATACCCTATGATTCCTTTCAACTATACCAACTGTCTGGTGGTGATAGGATGTTGAAAAATTCTGTTCAATGTTTAAAAGTTTACTCAGTTTCGAAAATGGCTCATTTTTAAATTCTGTACCTAAGTCAGTTTTAATTGAAGTAATTCTGACATATATTGGAATAAAGTTTTAGAAAATTACCTTCGCAACTGCTTTTGCCCTTTTTTCCGGTAATGCTATGGTGACTAAGTATTTTGACATGTCACAAATCAGTGTTAAAGCATTTTTATTTCCATATGTTGATGTTGGCAATGGACCAATTGTGTCAATGAATAATACATCGAATGCCTTTGCTGGTGTCGGAGTTAGCACTGTTCCTATTTGTACCCTGTTTAAATTGCATTCTTTACATCCTTTAACAAAATCAGCTATCTCTCTTGTCATGCCTTTCCAATAAAATTTAGTCCTTAATTTTGCATATAATCTTTTACGCCCACAGTGTCCGCCTATGATTTGATCATTATGATAAGTTTCTAATATTTTAGTTTTCATTGTTCCATCACTTACTGTTTCAATTTGGTCTACTAATAAAATTGTAATAATTTCAAAATGGGTTTTTAAATCTTGTGTGCTATACCTTGTAAAAAATTAAGTTTTTTGGCCATTCTATCATATAAATATTGTTATTGTTGGCTTCTTCTTCTAGCCTCAAAAGCATATCGTCGAAATTCAATGTTTTGTTAACAATCTCAATGTCCATAATGAATCTAGTTTTATATATGTATGTATATTATATATTTTTAGTCTTATTTTGTTTATATCATTCTTCTTGTGAAATATTTCTGATGTTATCCTTGAAACTTTAGTATTGAATTGCTGTGGAAATTTATCATAAACTTGTAGCTGAATCATATCTCAGGTATCTTTATAACTGTTAGTTGTATTATTTGCCTTGCCATTGCTCGAGTTGTCACGGCTAAAATGCCTCTACTACTTGCTCCGTTTTTCAATTCGTCCATTGAAATTCGGTATAGAGCGTCTGCTCCATTATTATTTTTCCCTTTTATGTGTTCGATAGAAAAATTGTACTCAGATAATTCAAGTCTTATTTTAGTAAGTTTGGATGACGGATCTTTCATATTGAAAAGATGTACTAAGGGTCTATGGTCGGCTCTTACAACAAATTTTGTACCATAAACGTATGGCCTAAATTGTTTAATAGCAAAATATATCGCAAGTAATTCCTGTTCTATTATTATTTTTTTCTGTTCTGCGTTATTGAAAGATTTTGAAGCATACAATATTGGTATCATGTCCATTGAAGTCTTTGATGCATCAAATGTTATTAGAAAAGGTTTAGAGAACTCTGGTTACTGAAGTATTCTTGGAGAAATTAATTCGGCTTTTATTTTCTCAAAGTACTCTTGACATCTTTCGTCCCAAAAGACGATGTAATATAATTTAGTGGTGCTGCAAGGGAAACAAAATTCGGTATAAACCTTCTATAATAGTTTGCAAAAGATATAAAACGTTTTACAGATTCTTTGTCCGTAGGTACAGTATAGTTATGAATAGCTGAAGTTTTAGTATCATCTTGCAAAAGGCCGTTAGAGGTACATTTCTGACCTAGGAATGTAACCTCAGGTCTGAAGAAACTACATATATAAGGGTTGATTTTCAAGTTATACTTTCTTAATACTTCAAAAACGCTTGTCAAATTCTTCAGGTGATGCTCCTTGCTGCATCCAATAACAATGATATCGTCTATATACAGAAATGCTTTGTTTGGTTCTAAACCAGAAAATGCAATCGACATCATACGCGAAAATGAATTCGGAGCCACATTTAATCCGAAGGGTAAGACTTTCCATCGAAATGTGCCTTAATCTGTGCTAAAGGAAGTCGAGTCTCTTGAATCGACATGTAATGGAATTTGGTGAAATCCAGAAAAAAGATCTATAATTGAAAAGTATTTGGCTCCAATTAGTTTCTTATGAATTGCTCTAATATTGCTGTTATAATTTGATATACTTGGTTCGATCAAATAATTTGTCAATCGATTTTGAACTTGCTTTTTAATTTCTTATCTCTGTGTATAGGGAAGACGATAATTTTTAATGTATACTGGCGAAGTATCACTGAGTCTTAACTTTTGCTCGTAAATATTTTTGATGGTCATTTTGTCATTGTCTAGTGCAAAAATATCTGAAAAGTTTTCGCATAATGGAATCATATCTTCCCTAATACAATTTGACATATTGTCTTTTAAAATTTCTCGTATCCCTTGGATTTGGTTAGGTTCAAAAGCAGTTTCATTAGCTGAATAGATGTAGTACTTAGAAAGGTCTTAAAATCTTACGTCATAGTTACATATGAATTTCGTTTCGTCTGTTACATTTAGAATACATAGGGTAGGATTGGTAGAATTTATTATGCATTTGCTAATAAAAATACCTAGACAGATTTCCTGTGAATCAATAAAAACTGGTCCTTTTACCTTATTTAAATGAAATTCTCTGAATAGTTTACATCGCGGTGGTAAGAAACATGTATTTTCCCTAATTCCATGAGAGATTGGAATGATTAATTTCTCATTATCAGATTGAAAAGATATAGTCATGTTATTATAATTAATTTTTAAGAAATATTTTCCTAATATACCATCGGAGGGTATATTAAAAGTATCAGGAACGACATGAACAATTTGTGGAATAGTATGAGAACGAATAAGTAACTTTGCATGAACAGTTCCTAGAAATGAATTTGGTTTGTGTGTTATACTACATCTTAGGTTAATGAAATGAGCATAGTTCAGATTGAAACTGTAAACTGATTCGAATAAATTTTTGATAGTAAAATTTAGGTTTGTTATTCCCTCAACATGTCCTGCTGAGGGACATCCACGTTAAAAGTCCTAGCTGAGGGTAGCCCTCTCTGAAAGTTATTCCTGTTGTTCTGCCTGTAGCTTGAACGATTTTGTCTACCATGATCGTTGCTATTCCGTCCATGAAATTGATTGAAATTGCCCCGATTTCCGTGATTTTGTGTAGTCATGGCATTGTACGTTCTTCTTCTAAAATGATTGCTGTTGTTATTTCTAGGAAATCGAAAATTGTTGTTCGGTTGCTGCGATATGGTTGAATTTGTTCTACCTTTGCTGTAAGGCATTATTAGAATTTGTCTCAAGGTTTGTTTTCTCTATAACTAATTTCGCAACGACGTCCTTTGGGTCCTTAAATATACTTGACGTCAAAATTGTCATTCCCGACTTAGTATTATTTCTAAAAATTTTTACAGTTTCTTCTATTGCCATTTCCTTCGTAATTCCCTCAATTATCACTGATCGTTTCAGAGCATCTGCCAAATCTTCAACAGTTTTGCCAAAATCCGCGTAATTATTTTGATTTTCCTGCAAATATGCAATTCTGCCTGCTATTACCTCTGAGTTACGTTTTATATATTATCTGGCAAAATTTCTCTAGCTTTTCGATTAAATCAATTTTGTCTAAAAAAGAATTCGGTGTTAGAGGATTGATATCATAATTTTCACGTAAAATATTGGAGCACATCGTAATGAATTTTGTTTTATCTTCTATAGTTGCCATTGCGAAGATATTTATTTTTCTGTTGTTATAATAGACGATTATTTCACTATTATTTTCATGAACCGACTTTTACTGTTATCCCAATGTGTTTTTTTATATTAAGTTAATATTGTTTTTTGTTTGTATGATAATTAGTAACAAAGAATTGTTATTTATTTAATATAAAAAAAAAATTTTTTTTGTATACTACAATATGTACTTCATAAGTACAAATATTTTCTCTTTTACATTTTGTTATTATATATAAGTTGTTATATATGAAAATATTTTTATATTTTAGTTTATATCTTGGTAATATGTCAACATATTATAATAATAATATAATGTAATAGTATCATATAATATAAAAAGTAGTTATTATTGTAGTAAAAGTTTTATACCCTCCTGTCTGTCTGCTGCAAATAAACGAGTATATGGAAACTCACTGCACTTTTGCTTTTGTTGTGCTGTTGTACTCTGCTTTGGTTTTGTTTCAAGCTTTCTTGATGTTCTGATGATGTTGTGTGTATATAATTTTTCTTGTTTATCGGTGTTGTTGATGTGGTAAGCATTCTTCTGTTTTGGTTTTATTTGTGTATACATATAATGAGATTTTAATTTACAAAGTTCATTGGTATATGCTTATTTCCAATATTTAGTTTTTACTTTTATTTATCTTTTGTTTTTCTTTCACATTTTTCGGTTTGTATTTTACTTTTTAAATTATTGTTCTTCTCTGAAGTTTCCACTTCTTATTGGTGTTTTGATTTCTTAAAAAAAAAATGTCTGTATTTAATTACATCAACACTTCACTTTGCATATTGCGATTATACCCATATGTGCTTTTCTTTCAGTTATTGTCACTTTAGTTTGAATTATGCTTTGATAACTTAATTTCTTTTGTTATGTTTTGGAATTATTTTTTTTACTCTTTTCTCATTCTTTTTCTTTTCTTGGAAGATTCAGTCTTTTCCTTATTATTTATTTCTTTTCGTTTTTTCATCTCGTTAAACTTTTGCTGTTTTCTCATTCTTTTTCTTTCAGGAAGCTTCACTCTCCGAATTTTCTTTTTATAATATAATGGTCTGTGTCACGATCAAATTTTATGTACCTACTTGTAACTGAAATAACTGCTAAAAATTTTTCATATTTCGTGAAAATCACGCAACTATTATCTCAAAGAAGAGACTGTACTTTAGTTTTTTTGTAGGTTTTTCCCAAACTGGCTGTTAGAAAGAATTATGTAGATATGATAGTACAAGACAAGCACGGAAAAATTTCTATGCGGGTCCCAATATTACGACCCGCATCAAACATATCCATCAAACATATGTTGTTAAACATATTTCATCTTGTCGTTTGTAGTTATTTGTTCGAATAACATAAAAAATTGGTTGGTTTGCCTAGAGCATTAAACAATGAAACTTGTGAGGCGGAATGTGTTATTATTTGTTGCCGAAAATTGTTATTGTTCATGTAATTTTATGGTGCATAGACTAGATCCTTTGTTCGAAGCGAAAAATACTACCGCGTAAATTAATGTAGGGTAAATAATACTTGTGTTGTTGTTGGATAAACGATAATGTATCTATCAGCACGGATGCGATGATGCCATATATTATTATGATATACATATTTTTTGTATACATTTCTTATATATATATATATATATATATATATATATATATACATACATATATATATATATATATATATATATATATATATATGTATATATATACATATATATATATATATATATATATATATATACATATTTATAATACATATATATATATATATATATATATATATATATATATACATATATATATATATATATATATATATATATATATACATATATATATATATATATATATATATATATATATATAAATATATATATACATATATATATGTTATATATATATATATATATATATATATATATATATATATAAATATATATATACATATATATATGTTATATATATATATATATATATATATATATATATATATATTGTTATGACATCATCCACTGCTAGATTACCGTTTGCTTAGCAACTTCATTAAATTCAACAAAAGTACTTACGCTGCGTTTTGGTTTATACAAGTATTAGTTTAAGTTTAACTTATAAACAAAACAACTAAAATGAATATGTGAATTGACAGAATACTTACGCTGCATTTTTATCTACACACAACTAGCAGTTCAAGCACAAACAAAAGATGTATCATATTACAATTTTTATGTATTTTCTTTATTTACTTAAGAATTTCTGTTCAACGTCAAGCGTGTGTACAATAATTTAAAATAAGAAGTTTTTAGTTTTAACATCAAACTCGATCAATAAAGAACAAATAATAAAATTGGCGCAGTCGGTAGGATTGTCGCAAATATTAATTAAAAGTGAACATCCGTGCAAAGTGAAGTTTACTAAAAAAATAAAAAGTGATAATCCGTAAATAAAAACCTACATCCTGTGCAAAAGGTGTAATCAACAAAAAGGGAACATATTATTGTAAAAAAGATACCACGTAAAGGTGTTCTAAAACAATTTAAAAATGGCCCTTAACCCACCAAACGCTGGACTGGCAGCAATAGCTAATGCTCAAGGTAGAGCACTAGATATCAACCCACTTACGTATTTAGAGAAAATACAAGGGTTCGACGGACGAAAAAAGATTTGTCTACGTTTTGTATGAATGTGGACGATATAATACCTACTCTTGTGTCTTACAATGGACAAGCACAACGCATGTGCATTAATATGGTCAAAGGTAAACTGACCGGGAAAGCAAGACGAGCGATGGAAATTCAACCGCACCTCAATAACTGGTCAGATATCAAGACCATGCTAGAAACCAATTTCGGAGGTTTCCAAACAACAGATCAGTTGTACGAGGACCTGAGAGGGGTTCAGTACAGGGGTAATACGCTTGAATTTTTTAACTACATTCTACATAAGCCGGCATTACTTAATCAAAAATGCAGACAAGAAAATAGAATTGAAGATGTGGAAAGAAATATACAAACTGCTCTTAAAATTTTTACAACGAGACTACCCGTTTATATGAGAACGGTGTTGTGCGCACTTAAACCTACAACGATGGAAGAAGCTCTTCATGAATTAAGCCAATCTGGATTTCTTAATGAGGAACGAAAACAAAAACATGACAACAGAAGTCATAAAACTCATCATCAACAAACAAAAAACAACAACCAACAACCACAACAAAGCTGGAGAACAAAAATGTACTATCCACAAAATAATCAACAATTCGAACCAAGGAACCAACAACAGCAACAGTTAACACCTTATCGAAGCAACTGGCAACAAAATCATCAAATAAGATCGGAACCCATGGATATTGATGCATCCCAACAAACTAGAAGACAAAACCATTATCAACAGGGAGATCAACGAAGATCACGGACTCCTAGTAAGAATAACAATACTAACACTAATTTAAGTTATGATAATAATATAAATGAAAGACTAAATTTTCGGTCAATGGCCTCACCTCAAACTTCGGGTTACCCTATCTCCTACTCAGAAACCCAACCAGAAACTTAAGACTTTTGATCGACACGGGATCAACAGAAAACTTACTAAAACAGAACCATTGCCCACCTCAATTTATTCAAAGACTGAAAACCGCGGCAGAGATTAAAACAGCAGCGGGGACTATCACCGTTACACATGACGGAGTTATACCAACGGAACACTTAAGTATACCTTTGAAATCACAAACAATTTTTAAACTTTTTGAATTTCATAAATTTTTTGACGGCATTTTGGGTCACAATACATTAAAAGAAAATAACGCAATTATAAACTATGATAATAATACGTTACTCCTTAACGGAAAAATTTTTTAAATTCATTATGAGGGAGAACAAGAAACAGATAACAGATGGACAGAAGAACTGGAAAATTTACCGGAGCTTTATAATATAGATACTTTAGGATCAGAATGTCACCTAAGGACAGAACATTTAAATTCAGAAGAAAAGAAAGCATTACAAATTTTAATCCAACGTAATAGTGACATTTTTTATAAAAAGGGAGATGATTTAACCTTTACAAACGAAATTAAACACAAAATAGACACCGGACTATCAGGGCCAATTTACGCGAAAACATACAGGTATCCACATGTACACACTACAAAAGTGGAAAGACAAATAACAGAAATGTTAGCCCAAGGCATAATCGAGCATAGTAGGTCCCCATATAACGCACCTATTTGGGTTGTACCCAAAAAAGAAGACAAATTAGGAAATAAAGAATGGAGAATCGTTATTGATTACAGAAAACTTAATATGGTTACAAAGGAGGACAAATATCCAATCCCACGTATTGACGACATATTAGACAAGCTAGGTCGCGCAAATTATTTCTCCACTTTGGACCTTACAAAAGGCTTTTTCCAAATTGAAGTTGACCCAGATGATCGTGAGAAGACGGCCTTTTCGACTCATAATGGACATTATGAGTTCATTAGAATGCCGTTTGGGCTTAAAAATGCCCCTGCGACATTCCAACGCATGATGAATAAAGTTCTTAAGGAACATATTAACAAAATTTGTTTTATATATATGGATGATATACTCATCTTCTCAACCTCCTTACAAGAACATCTCGTAAATTTGGAAAAAATATTCCAAACCCTAAGAGAAGCGAATTTGAAAGTTTCATTGAACAAAAGCGATTTCTTAAAAAAAGAAACCGAATTTTTGGGACATGTTGTCACTAGCGCTGGCATAAAACCCAATCCGAAGAAGGTAGACGCGATTAGAAAATATACCATTCCCAAGACGGTTAGGCAGATTCAAAGCTTTTTAGGATTAACCGGGTTTTATAGAAAATGTATTCCCGACTATGCTAGAATAGCAAAACCTATGACACTTCGACTGAAGAAGGATTCGAAAATCAACGTAAATGATAAGGATTATAAACAATCCTTCGAAGAACTTAAAGCAATTCTCATGTCGGATATGGTACTAAAATATCCAGACATGGAAGAACAGTTTCAACTAACGACGGATGCAAGCAACTACGCATTGGGAGCAGTTTTGTCTCAGTCCAAAGGTCCAATTGCGTTTGTATCACGAACTCTTAATCAACACGAGATTAATTATTCAACCATAGAGAAAGAGTTACTGGCCATTGTATGGGCAGTCAAACAATTTCGACATTACTTATACGGAAGAAAATTCCAATTACGTACAGACCATAAACCTTTAATTTGGTTGGCAAACCTAAAGGAACCTAACTCTAAGCTTGTACGTTGGAAAATAAAGCTCAATGAATATGAGTTTGACATGGAACATGTACAAGGTAAGGATAACAAAGCGGCAGATGCATTATCCAGATTCAGGGAAATAAACATATTCGAGGGAAAACCCTCTAGATTCAAATGCAATGTTTGTGGAAAAGTCTACACTCACAAACAAAGTTTAACCCTGCATATGAAAATGCATACTGATAGGAACCTACAATGTAAAATTTGTAATAAAAGGTTATCAAGACCACGATGTTTACAAGACCATCTTAGAAAAATACATAACTTTCCTGAGAAGAGGGAAACTTTTGAAGATGTTAGAGGACGCAGTGTATCACCTGTACCTACCGTACATTCAGTTGATGAAGACAGCAGTGACCATTTTCTAATATCTCAAAGACCTCTACACTCGTTTAAATACCAAATTGTCATAAAACACAATGACGAAAATAACACTGAAAAGAATCTTATATTCGGGAAGACTAGAATGACTTATTCCTATGCGAATTATACGGAGCAGATAATAGTGAAAATATTATCTGAGTCTATCAATCAGCAAGATATTGGAATGTATTGCGAAGATACTGACGATTTAATTAAAATTTAAAATATATACAAAGAATTAAGGGAAAATCCCAATTATGCATTTAACACGAAAATTATGTTAACCAATCACTTAAGGGAAAACATAGAATATGAAAACTTGCTAGAAATTATAGCAAAACACCATAGATTTGAAAATAACCATCCGGGAATAGAAAAGACTTATATGGAATTGAAAAGAAAAATATATTATCACAATTTAAGAAAAGATATTACTAAATTTATAAATAATTGCTTAATATGCAACTTTAAACTTGAAAGAAACCCAATTAAATTACCCTTCGAAAAAACCGAAACATCTAAAGCTCCACATGAACACTATCATACAGATATATGGTATCTGGACAAATCCACCACATATGTTACCATGATAGACAAGTTCTCAAAATACGCAATGATTGAAGAAATTTCGAACAGAACACCATTGCAACTTATTAAAAGTTATATAAAACTCTTTATGTACATGAAATCGCCTAAAAACCTCACTTTGGATAATGAAACCTCCTTTAAATCATATCTTTTTGCTGACTTTTTGGACAAAAAAGGAATAAACTATCATTTTTCTACACCAAATCGACATACGGGCAATTCCGATATCGAACGTTTTCACGCAACTCTGAATGAGAACATACGCATATTAAAAAAACGCGAGGAAGACTTGGACATAGCTTACAATGTTGACTTACCCTACCAGGCATTAGAGGCATACAATAATAGCACCCCTATGACAACCGCTGAAAAACCAATTAATTTACACTTTCGAAACAATATAAATATAAAAGAAATTTTTGACAAAATATAAGATAAAAAAATTAAAACTCTAAAATACCGCAATAAGGATAGAGAGGACAAACAAATAAACGAAAAAATCATGAAAACTAATCAACAGGATAAACTGACATCGAAAATGAAACATGTAGCCGTAGATAAGATTACTGACAAAAAATACAAAAGAAAGGAACAAATTATACATAAAGATCAATTTATCAAAAGGAAAAATCTTTCTAGGTCTCTTGAAGTACTTGTTGACGATCCTGACAATGGTAACACCAGTAGTGTCACAGAAGTTGATGATAACTGACTTAAACCAGGGAAATGGCTTCACAATGTTGCAACTGGAAGAAAAATCATTAATACAAAATTATTCGAAAATATTACATGTTTTCAAAACGGGAGATTATTTAACTTACATTAACAAATTAGAATCCGAAATATCGACACTAGATGACGCATATTTACAACATCAAATTAAACATACTAAATTACAATTACTGAGTTTAATACCAAGATACCGTTCTAGACGAGGACTGATTAATATTGTTGGAAAAGGATTAAAATACCTATACGGGACAATGGACGATGATGACAGAACGGAGATCGAAGAAAAACTTAAAATCAATAATTTTAACAATCACAACATAATTGAACAATCGAATAAACAAATCAAAATTAATGCTCATTTTGACGAACAATTAAAAACATTAACTGATTTACAAAACCAACAGACGAAATTACTTAGACAGAATACTGTACTGATTAATCAAACAAAAGCAAATTCACGTAAGACCTACCTCAGATACGAAATTGAACATTTTTAAAAATTCCGATTTTAACATTACTCTTTACAAATTGGAAAATATTGAACTCGACGTTGCAACCAAAGAATCAGATATTATTTTCATTATTAAAATTCCTAACTTAACTCCTGAAACGTATAAAGAAATTTTCATACAACCAATCCCTAATAAAAATGGACAACAAATAATAATCGATACAATTAACTATTTGACAGACGGGAAAAACATGTACGAAAATACTAACAAACTATCTAAACTAAGAAAACTAAATGATAAATGTATCCAAAACATATTAAGAAAAGAGAAAATGATTTGTAACTATAGTCCTAATAACAATGTCAATATTGTTGAAATTGGAACAAATTTAATAGTCACTATTAATGTAAATATTGAAATTAAACAAACCTGTAATCGATTCCCGTTTACATTAAAGGGAAATTATCTAATTTATATTGAAAATTGTGAAATACTACTTGACAAATGGTATAGTAAGAAATTATATCAAAACACTGTAATCATACCAAATCCCTTCCGGACTATTGAAATGATTAACGATACTAACCTGTCATTAAAAGAATTACAATATAAGCATATTAATAACACAAACACTATAATTGAACTCAAAACTAATCAAAAGATTCACACTTACACAACCTATACCATATTTATAGTTGTATTGCTTGTCATTTGTATTTACCTATATCTTAAGAAAAAGAAAACTGTTGAGCAAACGGCCATCTCCGTTAACTCACCCTCACTTCCTTTGGAATCCGGGATAAGCTCTTTGTCTGGGGGTGTTATGACATCATCCACTGCTAGATTACCGTTTGCTTAGCAACTTCATTAAATTCAACAAAAGTACTTACGCTGCGTTTTGGTTTATACAAGTATTAGTTTAAGTTTAACTTATATACAAAACAACTAAAATGAATATGTGAATTGACAGAATACTTACGCTGCATTTTTATCTACACACAACTAGCAGTTCAAGTACAAACAAAAGATGTATCATATTACAATTTTTATGTATTTTCTTTATTTACTTAAGAATTTTTGTTCAACGTCAAGCGTGTGTACAATAATTTAAAATAAGAAGTTTTTAGTTTTAACATCAAACTCGATCAATAAAGAACAAATAATAAAATTATATATATACATATATATATATATATATATATATATATATATATATTATATATGTTATATATATATATATATATATACATATATATATATATATATATATATATATATATATATGTTATATATATGTATATATATATATATATATATATATATATATATATTGTTACACAGATTAGAAATAGATTTAAATAAAACGACAATGTGGCTATATGTACTTGGCAGCACTGCCAATTAATCTCTAGTTGTCAAAATGTTACAACCCTGGTCAACACAATATAGATAATATTCAAAGTAACGAAAATGGAATGCTCCGGAATATACAAGATCATTCGAGGCTGTGCCAATAATAAGTGCAAACAACAGCAACGATAAACCTAGCAACATAAATGCTAAGAGATGTTATTCTTAATGATCTTGTACGCAAGTATTCGCTGCTAATAAAGCTAAACAGGTTCACAAGTATACACAACCATATACACATAGCAGAAGAAGAAACAAAACTACACAACGCACAGAACACTCATGCATACAACCACACATAGTTACCATAAGCAAAACACACAAGTCAGCATTGTCATGTATACAAACACATGTATATAGCTGCTGTTAAGTAAAGTACAACCAACAACAACCATGCCCAGAAGCTTCGAGAAGTTACCGGACGACGTCACTTTGCCAGAGCTCAGCGAGGGAGTGTGATTTCAAATATGGACGTGTTAACATCGCTAAGTCTTTAGTAGTACAAATATTCGTGTTAATAAAGTAATAAATAAAATTTTGCCACATTATATATCTAAAATTAATTTGTCTGTGTTTTTAATTTAATGCAATTAAACGAATCCTTGAAGGATAAGTATAAAACCGTTTTTACGAAAAGGTCTAAAAACGTAACAATTGGTGTCAGAAGTGGGATTGCAAAAATAATTAATAAAGGACATAAAAAAAAATTAAAATAAATAATCATGAAATTTGATGAGCTAAAAGTTGAACAGCTGAAAAAGGAGCTCAGTAAGCTGGAATTGCCAACTGCAGGTAACAAGGCTGGACTGCAGAAGAGGCTGCTAGATGAGTTGAAGAATCGCGGCATGGACATCCGGACATATGATGATCCAGATAAAAAAAAACTTTCAGCAGATGCAGGAGGCATCAAGGATCATCAGTGACAAGCTTGTAGCCGAAATAACTGAGATAAAACAAAACACTCAGCAGATGCAGGAGGCATCAAGGATAAGAAGTGACAAGCTTGTAGCCGAAATAAGTGAAATAAAACAAAACTCTCAGCAGATGCAGGAGGCATCAAGGATCAGCAATGACAAGCTTGTATCCGAAATAACTGAAATAAAATAGAACTCTCAGCAGATGCAGGAAAAGCTTATAGCCGAAATACAGGAGTCAAATAAAGCCATGAACGAGACCCTGGTAGAGGTTTCTGAAGTCATTAACAGGAGGGTGGATTCTATTGAGAATAAATTCTCAGAGCTGGTGGATGGAGTCCAACATCTAGAAAGCGGTGGCCTGGAACAGCACGCAAAGGAGTTCGAAGAGAAATTGCATACTCTAGAGGACAAAGTGCATAACCTGGAGTGTAGTGGCGGGCCAGTACGAGCAGTTGCGGAGGTTTCTGCACGGATAAAAGCGCCATACTTCGACGGCAGCGTACCATTAAGCATCTTCAAATTCCAGTTCGAGACGGTTGCTAGCAGAAATGGATGGGATGCTGAAGAAAATGCCATAGAGTTGATCTTGTCGTTAAAGGGTACCGCCGCAGAGGTACTTGAGACTGTGCCAGTAAGCTGCAGAAACAACTATAATGAAATAATGGCAGCATTGCAGCGCAAGTATGGTGGTGAGCACAAGCGCGATTTATACAGAATGGAATTTCGATGTAGAATTCAGAATCCTAACGAATCTCTACAAGGTTTCGCAGTGGAAATCAAGCGTTTAGTGCAGCTCACATATCCAGGCGAGAGTCACCCGTTCCTGGACAACTTTAAAACTGAGGCTTTCGTTAACGGCATTCGCGACTCTGATGTTAAACTGACGGTGTGCGCTACGCAGAAATCCACTTTCGCTGAAACTGTTTCATTTGCACTGGCTCAAGAGACTGCAAGGGTGGTTTTCAAGCCACAGATATGTAAAGTGCGGAATGTGGAGGTTTTGTCTGAGGAGGATAACAACCTAGTTGCTAGCTTTAAAGAGGCAATGCGACAACTGCTGGCAGAAAGTTCTAATAAAGAAAAGCCTAAGTGAAGCAAACGGGTGAACCAAACAACATCACAAGAGTCCCGTTAAACTTCAGCATTGAGCATAGAAGGGGCACAAAGCATAACAATGCGGATGCTCTTTCAAGAAGACCCTGCTGTTTAGAGAGTAAACATTGTGTTAGAACCGAGTAAAAGGAAGGCGTTGTTGATGTTCGGCTAATGCACATCGGCCCTAATGAAGACTGGTCAGCAGCACAGAGGGACGATAGCATACTAAGGAAAATTATAGCGGCCAAAGAGGAGTACAGACGACCGCTCCGGAATGAAATCTCGACTGAAAGCCCACTCGCCAAGTTTTATTGGGCTCAGTGGAACAGGCTCAAGGTAATAAGAGGGTATTTATATCGCGTATAGGGAAGTGTAGATGGCAAAACAACTTCAAATTTAATAGTTGTGCCATACTCCAAGATATGTAAAGTTTTGAAGGAGTTTCATAATGGACCTAGTGGCGGTCATCTTGGGGTAACAAAACCACTTGAGAAACTGAAGCAGCGTTTTTATTGGGTTGGATGTCAACAAGCCATAGCCGACTGGATAGCAAAGTGCCCACAGTGCATAGCAGCTAAAGGCCCAGTAAGAAGAAGCCGAGGACAGCTACAACAATACAACTCAGGAGCACCATTGCGGATCGTAATGGATGTAGCATGTCCCTTTCCCGTCACTGGAGCTGGAAATCGTTATGTACTTGTGGTAATGGACTATTTCAGTAAATAGCCAGAGGTATATGCTATACCAAACCAGGAAGCAAAGAGAGTTGTAAATGCATTCGTCAACAACTGGGTATGTCGCTATGGTGTCCGAATAGAATTACATTCCGACCAAGGAAGGAATTTCGTGTCTGCCATATTCAGGGAAATGTGCGAGTTATATGGAATAAAGAAAACCAGAACGACGCCGTTGCATCCACAGTCTGATGGCATGGTAGAGAGGTTCAATCACACCTTAGAAGAGTACCTGCGAAAAGTAGTAAGCAACCATCAGAGGGATTGGGACGAGCACATTCCCAAATTTTTGATGGCATATAGGTCAGCTGTATACGACTCAACATCGAGAACGCCAGCCAAAATTATCTTCGGGACGGAATCAAGACTACCTGGTGATTTGGACTTTGGTGTAAAGCCAACTGTAGAAGGAGCTATTACTTCCCAAGAGAAGGAGACCTTAAACGAACTGCATGAGTTCGTGCGTAATAGAATCAAGATGGTCAGTGACAAGATGAAGGCTAGGTATGACCGCGCAGCAAATTCGGAGGGATTTATGGAAGGACAATTGGTTTTACTTTATAACCCACAACGGAAGGAAGGATTGTCCCCAAAACTACAGACTCACTGGGATGGCCCATATAAAGTGATTAAGAGAGTAAATGACGTTGTATACCGGATACAGGAGTATAATAGCCCAAAGTCGAAAATGAAGATAGTACATCTCGAACGATTGGCGCACTATGGAACAGCTGATTGTATGCCTATTCGGATGGCTATATGTACTTGGGAGCACTGCAATTAATCCCTAGTTGTCAAAATGTTACAACCCTGGTCAACACAATATAGATAATATTCAAATTAACGGAAAAGGAATACTCCGAAATATACAAGATCATTCGAGGTTGTGCCAATAATAAGTGCAAATAACAACAACGAAAAACCCAGCAACAAAAATGCTAAAAGATGTTATTCTTAATGATCTTGTACGCAAGTATTCGCTGCTAATAAAGCTAAACAGGTTCACAAGTATACACAGCCATATACACATGGCGAAGAAGAAACAAAACTACACAACGCACAGAACACTCATACATACAACCACACATAGTTACCATAAGCAAAACACACAAGTCAGCATTGTTATGTATACATTTTAAATAAAGTACAACCAACAACAACCATGCCCAGAAGCTTCGCGAAGTTACCGGACGACGTCACTTTGCTATATAAAGACGCTGCCAGAGCTCAGCGAGGGAGTGTGATTTCAAATATAGACGTGTTACCATCGCTAAGTGTTTAGTAGTACAAATACTCGTGTTAATAAAGTAATAAATAAAGTGTTGCCGCATTATATTTCTAAAATTAATTTTATATATATATATATATATATATATATATATATATCTATATATATATATATATATATATATATATTTATATATATATATATATATATATATATATATTATATATGTATATGTATATATATATATATATATATATATATATATACATATATATATATATATATATATATATATATATAATTTATATATGTATATATATATATATATATATATATGTATATATATATATATATATATATATATATATGTATATATATATATTTTACAAAAATATTTTCATTATAAAATGTTTTCTATTGAAAGATTTTTTTTTACAATTTTTTTTATGAAGAGATGTAGCTTATGAAATTTTTTATAATCAAAGAATTTTTTTTATATTGAAACATTTTTGTTCTGAAAATTTTTCTACTAATATTTTTATTATGAATGAATATTTTACTATAAAAAATTTTTCATTATAAAATATTTTTCATCTAAAAATATTAATTGAGATATTTTGTAGAAAAATATATGAAACATTTTATAATATTTTCTATGGAAAAAATGTGCAGACTAAACATTGTAGAAAATAAAAATGTACTATGTACATCTAGAAAAAACAAACCAATGATAAAACAGTTTTCTAGAGCTGTGCCGAATTGAATCAAACGCTCGTTTTTGAGAAGAACCTCTAATCAAACCAATGTAATTTAAATGGGTTTGATTAGAGGTTCTTGTCAAAAACGAGCGTTTGATTCAGTTCGGTACAGCTCTACAGTTTTCTTCGGCCTCAGCAACAGTATGAAAGAACTACAATAAATAAATAACAGTATATGTACACATATACAAACATACACAAGACATAGTGTAAGAAAATATATTAAGCTACTCAAAAATTGTGTTTGCAATTTGAAATGAAAATATAATTTTTTGTAAAGATCTTCAAACAATTGCATGTGTTTTTTGCTTATGTTTTTTTCGACCTTCCCTTCAGTACCTTAAGTTAAATTTGATGAAACCAACTTTAAACATGTTCGATTACCAACGATCCAACACGTTGGTTTCTGCCTTTTTTCTTCGTTTTTTCCCTTACCGCCGGCACCAACAAAGATTTTAAAATTTTATTTCGTGATTTGTTCTACATGATTCTTCTGATAGTGTATATTCTTCGCTGTTAGGTTCATATTTTTAATATACGAAAACAGTTATGATTTTTATACACAGTTCACGTAATAACCTTCCTGATGTATTACATATGTTTCTGATGGGTTCTGTTTTCGATTAAAATTTCCTTTCTTTTGGGTTATTAGTTTGTAATTATATATACATATGTATATTTTTTTAAAGATATTCAAATATTGCTTTAATTTTTCTTTATAATAATGTCAATAAATAATTTCCTTTTATTTTTTTAAACATATTTTCCAAATTTTAAGATTCTGGGTTCCTTATGTAGCAAATGCATATATATGTATGTACTAGGGAATGGTAAATGGACCCAAAAATCGATTTTCGATTTTTCGATCAACTTTTTCGAAATCGATTTTAAAATCGAAAAAATATAAAATAAATTTAAAATTTTTAAACAAAAAACTTTATTCATAGAAATTCCATCAAACATTAACAAAAAAACCAAACAACAACATGCAATAAAACTAGATCTGTCCATAGATCAGTAGCAATTGTTATGTTTGTTCCATTGCTCAAATTATGATATATTTTTACTTTTATAATTGAATATTTTGAGTCAAAAAGTTTCTGTCATGTTTTGAGATTTAGAAGTTTATATAATAATTGAATTGTTTTAATAAATTTTTGAAATCCTCTTTTTTCTGGTGCGCAGAATGGCATTTTGTCTGCGGTTATCATAAATAGCAAAGCATCATTAATTTTGTTAGTTTTTTCTTCCGCTCCTAAATTACACAAATGCAAACAATTATATAAGTATGTACATATCCTTTTTCAATATTTAAAATATTTACCGGAATAAGCTGCAGCATTTTGAAATGCTTTAACAATGGGACTTTCAGTCACTGGGGCAATAGATTCTTGGCTACTAATTGTCTGAAACATACATATATATACATATATATATATATATATATATATAAATATATATATATATATATATATATATATATATATATAGATATATATATATATATATATATATATATATATATATATATGTATATATATATATATATATATATATATATATATATATGTATATGTCAGTTTTATGTACCTGGATATTGGAGCTATCATCTTAATTTGTGGCATTTTGCAAGGTGTCCTGCTAATGAAGTTGTGCTTCCGCAATATACTAGTTGTTTTTTGCAAATTGAGCATTGTGCAATTCTACATTTCTCCACTCTTTTAAAATAATACCAAACTTGACTTGGAGGCATTTGATATATTTGCTAATTTGTTTCACTTTCGTAGACCACAAATATTTCACTTCTTAAAAACTTTATCTCGCTAAATTAAATTAATTCCTATAGTGACGCTCATACTTAAGGCCCAACTATAATATGCGTACGCTAGCGCAGGCGAATTTGCCTATACATACAATCAAATGTGTGCGACCATAATTTGCTTTGCTAACTTTTCGTTGAATTTAATTTCCCTACGCATAGAGCGAAACTGATCGCATTTTCTTTAAAGGCCAACTGTTTGTTCGTTGCTATTGATAATTATTTTTAGATACACACATACCATAGACTGTGATACGTGCGCACAAGAGAAGCTGCAATGTAGGCCGAAATCAATTCTACACATAATTGAACAAATAATGTCAAAAATTAGTGGAAACATTATATGTTTAGCGTTTGTTTATCGTATATATTTCATAGTGTATTTGTGTATTTTCCTACCGTATATGATACGTTGCCAACCACTTGCACATATTGTTGTACATTGTAGTACTTTCCAATTTATTTCTTAAATTACTTTCTAAATTGGTAATAACCTACTTGCGATAATATATTTGTGTATGTTTAATTGAAAATATTTATATATGTATTTACATGTTATGTATATATCATAAATTAGCTTCTGCAAAAGTGCATTGCTTTATAACTGAGTGTAAGTATAATATAGCCACACAAATGTTCGCATATGCATTTGACAGTCTTTTCGTCGAGTTTTGACAGTAGCCAAAACTAGCCTACGCATATTATGTTTCCATTAATTTTTGACATTATTTATTCAATTATGTGTAGAATTGATTTCGGCGTATATTGCAGCTTCTCCTGTGCGCACGTATCACAGTCTATGGTATGTGTGTATCTATCAGCGATCAGTATCGCTCTATGCGTAGGAAAATTAAATTCAACTACTTAGTTGGGCCTTTAATCAACTAGGTAAACTTAATAACTTAATATGATATGGAATAGAATATGAGTAAAGTAAAACGAGTGATGCGATACCAACTTAACTAAATTAAACATAGAATACAATAAGTAAGTATAGTAGGTAATTATAATAGGTAAGTATAATAAGTAAGTATAGTAGGTAATTATAATAGGTAAGTATAATAAGTAAGTATAGTAAGTAATTATAATATATATATATATATATATATATATATATACATATATATATATATATATATATATATATATATATATATACATATATATATATATATATATATATATATATATATATACATACATACATATATATATATATATATATATATATATATATACATATATATATATATATATATATATATATATATATATATATACATATATATATATATATATATATATATATATATATATACCTATATAAGTACCTCACATATATAACTACATACACATCTTCACACATATATGTATATACACTTACATACACATAGGCAATAATTGTAACAATTAGGATAAGTTAATATATAATAACAATAATAAATTATCCCTAGTAAATAATAGATAATATTAACAATTATATTATGTTAATCTGCAATTTTTACTAATTAAATGTCTATAATTCCGTGCTAATTTTTCTTTATCTATTTTAAAATTTATTCTGTGTGATGAAGGTACGTTTATTATTTCTAACATTAATCGACGTTTATAGTTGTTTTCTGTATTTAATATTGAAACATTTTCAAAATCCGGAAAATGATATGATTTAGAACACTGGGAAGATAAAGCTGTTTTTTTGTGAATTTATATCCCTATATTTTTTATCTGATTTGTGACCTGCTATCCTAGTCTTTAATTTATTCTTGGTCGTACCTATGTACACTTTATTAGAATTCTCTATATCATTACCCTTGCATGGTATTTTATATACTAAATTTGATCTATCCCACTTTTGAATTTTATCTTTATTTTTACTAAATAGTCTGTTTAATGTATCACACGTTCTATGAGCTATTCTATATTTATCTGTCTCGTAAATTTTAGATTTTGTCAACCTTTCTGATATTCCTGGCATGTATGTTAAAGATTTAAATAATTTTTGTTCTGTATTACTATTAGTATTTTCTGTTCTTCTATTTCTATATTGTTATTTTCTAATATATTTATAAGCTTCTTTTTATTGCTATAGTGAAATTGTTTGTCACTTATATTTAGAACCCTTTCTATAAAATTTTTAGCTGTGTTTATAATAATGTGTCTACTATGTTTTGAATAGTAATAAATCATTCTTCCCGAAGCATTAGGTTCCTGGAACCAATCTTTTATTAATTCATTACCTTTCGTAATAACTAAAGTATCTAAGTAAGGAAGTTTCAAGTCCTTCTACTTTTCAGCTGTATATTTAATGTTCGAATTAAAATCATTCAATGCTGATAACATATTATCTATCACAGATGTATGAATAATGCAAAATAAATCATCTACATATTTTGTCACTATTTTAGGTTTTATATTAAGTTTTTGAATTGATTTGTCTAATAATTCCTCCATTACTATATCTGCTATTATTGGATATGCTAGTGATCCCATAGGAAGATCCCTTTGTTACATATATATATATATATATATATGTTATTATTATATTGAAAATACCTATTATCTTCTATACAAAATTTTAAAATACCCAAAAATATACATTTGTCAATCCTTGTATACCTTGTTATCATTTCCCATTTGTTTTCAATTATATTCATTGCAATATCAATTGGTACACTTGAGAATAGAGAAACTACATCAAAAGAAATTAAGCTTTGTCACACTAACCCTTTTATGTACACCCAGCGAGTACACAAACCAGCTCAGTGACGTCAGGGGAGGTAAGACCCGCGACTTCCGGTGCAGGGCGTGATAATAAAATTTATACATGAAGAGACAACAGTACAACGGCGGAAATACTCATCGCGGACGGATCATAAAACAAACCTACAACTAAGTATCCTGTGAGTAGATGTGGGCCAAAAGGTGTATCTTGGTCCCCACTACCTGCCCTCCCTACATTGGTAACATAACAATACATCCTATATACATCAAATGCCCAGTCACCAGCTTACATACCTTTATTTAGCCGGGCATTTCCTTTTTCCAACTCTATTTTAACCAAAGTAATTCATGTTTTAATTTACCTTAATTTTCTTATTTTATTATAACATTAGATATATAATAAGTTACAACTTCTCAAGCCACTAAACTTGACAATGATTATCTAATTTAATAAAAAAAAACAATCTTAAACACAAAAGAATAAAAACAACAAAATAAAAATTAAAGTAACTTATTTAATTTACAAATAAATATAAAACTAAAATACTGCCTCTAACACACGTCCCAAAATTACCTCGACTCCTGTTAATGGACAGGAACACGAACGAACTATTGAACACACTTTATACCTATTTCAGAAAGCTCTCTAAAATGGCCTAATTTTTCTTTTTTTAGATTCAACTATCACTAACACTCCCGACGCAACACTGGTATTTTTGGGCTAACAAAATTAATCAATAATCCAACAAAACGAACTTTCGTCTTAGCTTCTACTAACTATAAAACACTAAATTATTCCTTAACACTAATAAATCTTTCCTTTTCTATTCAGACTTAATCTACAGAATGTAACTCATTAAAATATACATTGAATCAAAATTTTTCCTCTTTCTCTTATTTATTTATTAATATTTTTATTTCCTATTTTTTCACTTCCTTGGTAATTGCTTCGTTTTTTTTAATCTCTACGTTCAGCGTGTTTCAATTCTACTTGATCATAAAATGGAACGGACTCACCGAATCAACTAAACTGGATCCTGCGTACGGTGCCTTGGCTGACCAGTACCTTCTCCCCGTCTGTTGAATGGCTTACTTCCTTCTTTCCGGCAGATTCCGTTTCCAAAATACCACTGGTTGGCAATATCAAATCCTTTTCTACTTTGCCACCAAATTTTTTGAAAGCAGACCCCTCGGCTGGTAATAAACGCGGCTTGTTTATTACTTCCCTTTTATTAGTTTCTTTCTTTACAAATTCTTCAGTTTCTCTGGACTTTTTTTTATTATTTTTTAATAATTTTCTTTCTTTCTTTATTAATAATGCTCTAGATTTTTAATTAATAACTAGATTAATAATTAATAACTCTGTCTTTAACGCATTAATTGTTTTAGCAACCCCTGTTGTGTCTTTACTCTCTTCTCTTCAAACCAGAATAAATTTTCCGGTTTTCTAGAACTATTGACCTACCTCAACAGTTTTTCAATTCGCCTACCTATACCTACAATACTTACACATTTTCTTAAATTTTTATATTTTTCTTTCTCTAACTCATATAGATAACCTATCCTACAATAGCTATCTAAAACTGCCTACAGATACAAATGCACCTTATTTCCCTTTTTTGCACATACACCTACATCACAAAGTCAACAACCTCTAATTTATTGGCCTTGAATTTATTCAACTTGCTTTTCAATTGTTTCTTAATGCAAGTATCATTGAACTCTGCCATCATGAAATTTAACATTTATAACAAACATATAGGTCGGAAAAAAAAATTGGCATACATATTCGCACACAGATCAAAGTAAACACAACAATAACAAGTGATCGAGCATAAGAAAACAAATCTGTCTATTCTTCTTCCACCCTATTAACCCTTTGAGAACTTCCAAACCATAAAAGATTACCTACACAACAATTAACGCTCGCTACAAATCTTTTGATTTTCCACGTTCGTCGGCCAAAAAGTAAAAGAGCGGATGCCGGCTTCATAATTCCTTGCCCACCCCTGAGAATACAAACAGACAAACTAAAATCCACATCATCTCTGCATATCGCAACCACCATAAAATATTAAATACTATATTTTCCTTTCCTTTCTTTTTTTCCTTTTTTTGATTCCACGCAGCACACGTTACCATATATAAAATAAATCAAAACCAAATTAAATCATGTTCTCATCTATATATGAGAGGTGTGTTACTTCAAGTATAATTCTCACTGTTTAAATTCTTGTAGCTGATATCTGGAGTCCCGGGATATAAGATCGGAAATCAGAGATATCAACCCCAATAGTTCCTGACGCTATTCCATCGCACGATGCTATCTTACGGGAAGTACTTATTTTCATTTCACCAAAAAAATGCGGTACTTTGGTAAAAATTTTTTTAATTTTTCTTTCAAGTACAATTGACTAGCAGAATGGACAGATGTTAGGAAAATGTCACGAGGAGTCTAAAAGCTATGATACATTCTAATTGAAAGAGTCATCGAAGGTTAAAATAATAAAACTGGACTTCACTAACAAGAAAAATAAGTTATCTGTATGAAAATTTAGATAAAACGGGACAACACGAACATGCTAATATTATATAATAATTAAATGATTATTCCTCTATCCCCTTAAACCTAAATATCACAGATCATTGCTTAATATCTTTGGCATGAAAAATACCAATGATTCCTCCTTGAAGTGTCCCCAGCTTGTACATACTATTCCCTATAACCTCTAGTACCCTAAATTTTCTGAATTTCGGTGCAAACTTGGCGTTGAAATGTTTCCTAAAGTCACTTTGCACAAAATTCCTTTTGTTATATTGCCTCTCGTTCCTTTGATACGCTCTATGTAAATTTTCGATAACTGATTCTCTAACAATTTGTATTCCATCCTTTCTTCCAAGTATTTCTAGTTCATTATCCCCCAAATATAAATTTTTTTAAATGGACGGTAAGTTACTACCTCTTCCCCCATTCTTGGACGCATTTCATAATTGGCTGGTTTGATCTCCTTACAGGTCTGGCAATTATCTATATATTTCTTGACATGTACTGCCATCTTTGGCCAATAATAAAATTGTCTCAACCGATACAATGTTTTCCTAACCCCACCATGAGAAGTTGTTTCGGTGCTGTGTGCATTGGATATCAACGTGCTTATTAAATTTTCGGGGATCCATAGTTTCGACTCGACGCCGCACAGTGGCCCATTTTGTGAGTTGGCGGTCAAAGTTCTATAATTTTGACTGGGTTGAAATATTTTAAGAATTTTTTTTGTTGGATAGAAGACATCTTAAGCTTTAATTTGATTTATTAACTTTAAAATCGGGCCATATTAAAGTGCACTTATATATGATTGAAAATTTATTTTTTAAAATATAAGTATTATCGGCCTTAAAAAAAATTTTGTGATTTTAGTGATTTAACATTGCATTTTATAAATAGTAACGTTGACTGAACTAAAACTTTACATACCTAATTAAGCCGTCCACCCGGGTTCATTTTATTTTGATATTTAGCCCTCTTCTCCAATGGACCACTTAGAATACGGGTTTGAAGCTCAAAATTTTTTTTAAATATATTAATATTGATATAATATTTAATAAAACTAATTTTATTTTAGTCATTGATATCCCTGTGAAATTTTATTGCAATCGGTCCACATTTACTCATAGAGCCCTTGTAAGTCAAATTTCGAAAAATAGCCTTGGTTATCATAATTCACTAACTAATGTAAGTTCGACAGCTTTAAATTTTATTATTATATGAACAATTTAAATATATTTTAAACGTGAATCCATAACAGATATGTAGGAGATCCATATCCGAAAAAAGTTTTTATTATAAATTCTAAGAAAATCTTTTTATTCCAAATAAAATAAAATGTCTTTTATAAATTTTCAATATTTATTGTGCTTTTTTGCTCTAATTTTTATGTTAATTTGCATAGAATACATTTTTCATTTAATTTCATCTAAAATTCCATCTAAGTATGTCTCCTCTTCATCTTCAAGGAGCTGTTTGGCGTCTTCGTCCAATTCCATGGGGGTGGAATTCCATTTTTGTCGAATGCTGGAGATATATGGATCAGAAGTGCACAGTAAAATATTAAAGAGGTCTTCATTGGCACTATATCTAGATATCTTTCTTGTGTTGTGCTCGCGAAAACATCTATAATCTTTGTTCCTTTTTCTTGCGCTTCTTCAGAAAGATCTCCAATCGGCAGCATATTGCGTTGAATAATGTTTTCCCCTTGGTATAGTATTTTATGGACTGTCGATGGCATATTCCTCCAATCATATTTTACGTTGTATAGTTTCGCTGTTTCATTAGCATACTGACCAAATTTTCTTGCATTTACCTTTTTATTGCATGATATTACTTGCAGTATGATTCTTTAGCGTTTTATTAAATCAAAATCTACTCCTGTAATAGATGCAGCAGTTTCAGGATCAGAAAAAAATTTTCTTGCTGTGTTGCCATCATTTGTGTTTCCTTCTCCTTGCTTTGGCTGATCGATCAGTAAATCCAATTCTAAATATTTTTGTTGTACGTGTTTCTTTATGGCCTCTCTTTTGGCTTTATTTTCGTCTCTATTTCGTACTGTTCATTTAAAATCTAAATCATAGCTTAGCTTTAATATGTGTTCCATAAATCGAATTTTAGCATGGAGTGGGTACAAGCCAAACTCATAGGCTTCTTGCAAAGTAGTGTCTTCTGTTGGAAGTTGACTTAATTGGCTTGCAGTTTTTTTGCAAATAACATAGCTCGAAGATGATTTTGTTTCAGTTATGGCCTGTGCAACTTTTCCATCTATCATTGTAACATTTGGCAATTTCTTTCAATCTCTTGATCGTTAAGTAGCAAAGTTATCGGTTGAAGTTTATCTATTTGTTGTTTAAGTTTAGATACTTCTTCTAATTTACATCCTTCGTTTCCTTCTTAAAAGCAAATTTAATTGGTTTGTTGAGGAAGGTGTTTCGTTTTTCCATATGTCAATATCGGTTTCTTTGCTTGTAGAAGGCTAAAAATTAATGTTATTTTTTTTTAGTCTTAACGGAACAAAAGATATCATAAATAAGTCAGAATCTGATCTATTTTCTGCATTATACTGCTTATATCGCTTTTGTCCAGAAGATCCATCGCATCCCCATTTAGAAATTAGTGCGTCCAATGTATTCAACAATCTTTCCGCAGTATGATTTAGTATGTCTTGCAATACCACCTCTGCTGAACTTTCTGTAATGTTTACAGAATTTTGTAGTAGTAAACAATCTTTTTTGATTGAAACCAAATCTCTATATTCTGGATATATGGAGCAATGTTTTCCAATTGCCTGCTTTCGCTATTCCATATACTGATATTTTGTTAGCTTTAAGTCCAGAAATATTGAAAATGGAAAAACGTATCTTTAATTATTTCTTGAGAAAATTTTTCATTAATGCTTTGCAGCTTTCGTCTTCGGGACCTTTCACTACACTCCTCAACAGGTCTGGCAGGTCGGCCCACATTTGCTGGTTTTGGTTGGCTTTCAAATACAAGTTCGCTTGTAAGCCATTGTTTGTTGCAGTTAAAAATTTTTTCTTTATTTCTATAACATTCATTATTCCGTTTATTTAACCGCGTTAAAAAATTATTTTTTTTAAATGGTCGCACAACTCAAAATAAGGGTCTTTTAAAATGTGTAATATAACATCGTTTTTATTTTAGCAAGATCGTTACAACTAAACTTAGCCATCGTTTTGACAATACTGATCATCTTTATTAATTTTTTCTGTTTTTATAGGCATCAAGTTTTCTTGAAGCAAGTATGTGTTTAAACGAGAGAGAGAAAAGAAGATAGGACATGACATGCTTGTACCGACAATTTACTTCAATTCTCTTTTGTTATTTCTGTCTCATATTCAAGACAACCCGATGTGTCTATCGTATTTTAACCTTTATATGAGCTGCAGCTACCTGGGTACACAATAAGGTTATAACAAAGATCGAATATATTACTCTAAATACAACAACTCATGTACCTACCCCCGCTTATATGTAACTATACATTTTTTGATGGCCTTAATTACAAAAATACATTTAATGCATTATAATAACAGTCTTTTATTATACCCTTTTCATTAATAAAACTTTTTCGAAGAAATGAAAAACATACACACAATACACATGCAGATATACCGCACTCCCATACCTAAAATATCCGACATACAAGCAGTAAAATCATTGTAGTTCCTAGAAACGCAAATATAAATTTAAAAAATGAGTATATAATAACAGCTCAAAGTACGTACTATAACAAGTTATAAGTCATTTTACGAAGTTTTTCTTTATTGCAATTCCCAAATCTGGAACTCGAGCAAAGTAGGGCACGATTTTTTAAACCGATTTTATAAGTTAAGGAATGATATTGTGTGAGGAAAAAAAATTTTCCAAAAATAAATATAACCAAAAAAGTTATGCCCACATGAATTTCAAAAATTTTCTAAAATATTTTTGAATATTTCTCTTAAAAAAAGCGCGTATTTGATCATCCTATTCGAAGAGAAATATTCGAAATAAAAACTTACATTTCTGAATTTCGAGGTTCCTATGGGTTTACTTTTATATGAAAAAAGAAATTAAATCGGTGACACAAAAAAAAAAAATTTTTTTTTCAAGAGTTTTGGCCGCCATATCTTCAAATGTGCCACTGTGTGCCGATGTCATCCTTGGCAAAACTGGACTTCTTAAAAATCATTCCATCTTCTATTTTCAGGTAATTTATCTCTATTTTCTTCAATTCTTTTTTATCATTTCCTGATAGTCGTGCGATTCAAATTCGGTTGTTTCAAAACCAAGCAAATCCTTTGCGCCTTTGCGGTATTCTATTTTAAAATTGAACACCTGGAGAAGTAAGGACCAGCGAGCTAAACGAACGCGCATGTCCTTAAGACTCATCAACCACTTTAAGCTGGCATGATCGGTAATAATTGTGAACTCCATCAGTTCCATGTATGGCCGGAATCGTTTGACTGCTAATACTGCCGCTAAACATTCCCTCTCGGTCACTGTATAGTTTATCTGAGCGTCATTCAGTTTCTGGGAAAAAAACGCAATGGGACGATCATTATCATATTCGTCCTTTTGAAAAAGGACCGCGCCCACTCCCACATGTGATGCGTCACGTTGTATATAGAAGAATTTTTTAAAATCAGGGTGAATTAAAACCGGTGCTGTTGTTAAAGCTTCTTTTAGATCAACAAATGCTTGCTTTGCCCCTTCCGACATTTGAAACTTTTATCCCTTCTTCAATGTGTCACTCAGAGGAGCTGCCATCACCTCAAAATCTTTCATAAATCGTCTATACCAACCGGCGGTCCCTAAAAAACTTCTCACCTGCCTGGGCGTCTTTGGTATCTGCATCTGCTCTATTACGAAGTTTACCACCTCCAATTACAAAGCCTAAATATTTCAATTCCCTGAAACAGAATACAGTATTTTTCAACCCTATGGTAAAGTTGGCTTCGGATAAATATTTTGCTATGTCCCTCAAAAGTTGCATATGAGACCGAAAGTCCTTCGAGATCACCTTCAGATCATCGAGGTAGATAAAAACGTTGTTTTTCAGCCTATGCGGTATTACCTTATCCATAAGACGACAGAAGCGTTGCGCAACATTACATAGGCCGAAAGGCATGACTTTGTATTGGTAATGTGGCCTACCTGGGATAGTAAACGCGGTGTATTCTCTACAATCTGGATCTAAGCCAATTTGCCAAAAAGGGTACTTTAAATCCACACTGCTTATGTATACGGTCTCCTCAATATCCCCTCGATATTCTAAATGGGGTACGCATCCTTAATCGTGAGGTCATTTAATTTTCTCGCATCTAGACACAAACGATTTTTCCAGGCTTACATACCAGCGTGACACGATTATTAAAAGGGCTTTCACTCTCTTCTATTACCCCTAGTTCTAACATTTTGTCTACTTCTGCGTATAGTAACTCTTGTACTTTTTGAGCCACAAAATGATGCCGCTCCTTGAATGGCACATAATCCGGTGTTCATTTTATCGAATGTTCCTCCACATGAGTGTTACCTAATCCGTTCTTTTCGTAGGTTTGGAATAACTTTTTAACTTCCTCCAATTCCTTTTGCTGATGTGGAATTAGTTGGTGTTGTTCAGGTTTTTGATTTCTCGGAGTTTTTCACTAATGACTGGTATGGTGTCACTGGCGACGGGTATGGTGTCACTGGTCACGCTAGATGGGTATGGTATTAGCAATGATGGGATTGCTAACAATCCTAACCTAACCAAATTCGATTAAATAAAACGTGTTTAATGTGATTTTTATTTTAATGAACATTTTATTTTTGCCATATTAATATTTATATAGGCTAATTGTTCTAACTTTGTTAAAATCTCAGAAAGACATGATGATAAATATTCCTAGGCACACAGGAAAGTCAACATCAATTTTATTCAACTTACACAGCAGAGCAGAACAGCTGTTTTCGAAAGTCGCAACTCTTTCATCATCAGTGCTCATATGTATTGTGTTTGTCACCACTTTTTAGGGGGCTTAGTTGAATGTGATAACAGCTCCTATTTACACAAATTTTAATGTGAAAAACAATCCGAGAACTGTATCAACCTGATGTTAACACGTTTTTGTTTTAATAAACGTGTTTAATTTTAATTTCATTATTTTATTGACATTAAATTTACTATTATTAAACACAATTATATGTACTCGTATATTGTTTTTATTTTAACATTACAACACAAAATGATATACAAACAAACAATATATATGTACATATGTGTATGTAGTTTTTACTTACGCTTATCAGTGTTTTGATGTGACCTGGTAAATATCAAATATTTGAATACAAATTAGAAGCAAAGATCAGACTTTTTATACCAACAATTATCTCCGAGTTGATCGAAATATCCTTCTTGTTTAGTGGTAGTCTGCTCCTCGCGCAACGGTTCCTGCTTCAGACACATTTTTTATTACTTTTGCCTCCTTTAGGGCCATTATTAAAACTTGATGTTATCTTAAAGAGAGATTTTATCGGTCGGATAAATGCATTTTCATTATTACAACTTTCCTTTAATCTAAATATGTGCGATAAATTATAATCAAGTTCGACTTTGCGATAAGTTTTAACCGGAGGAGTTAATTTTACCATATTTTCTTATTTTTTAATGCGCTAGCACCAAACATAGGTCTTCTTGATTTGAAAAGTTTTTTTCCCGTCTTCTCACAGCTCGCACGATTGTTTCCTTAGATGCTGACATTCTTTATTTTATAACACAAACTTATATTTTCACAAACAGAAGCTGCATATATTTTCAAAAGGTAAAAACAAGTGCGCCGTTGCCACTACAATTTTTCACGATCTAAATAATCTTTCAAAAGTACTCGGTAATTGCTAGCGGTATTGCTACACAATAGTGCCCAGTTTTTGACTTCGTATTTCAGTGCACAATTAGTTAATTTTTTTGTGTTTAAATACGCTTTCAGTTTTTCAGTCATATTTAAATACTTCAATTAATTTATGCGAAAAATGTGGTAGCACCATGAAATATATAAACAAAAGTCGCCATTGTTCAGAAAACATGTGTTTTGCTTATGATTCAAAGTATTCCAGTGTTATGCACGAAATTATTTTAAGTTTTTCAGTTGTGTCAAGAGTCTATTTGTACAATAAATATAATTTAATTGATTTTTTACTTAATTCTATTGATAATTAACTATATTTATGTAACTTTTTATAAATTTTTTAGCAAGTTTTTCTTAACATCACAATGTTTTCTTTTTCTTAAAAGAAAAAAAGTCAAAGTCATATGTTTTCTGTGCTCTATTTAAATACCATTTAAGTGTCCAATGAGGGATATTTAAGTTGTATTTAAATATGATCTGTAAAAATGAATTTTGTATTTAAATAGACATTAAGTTTAAATAGAATATAAATACGAAGTCAAAAGCTGGGCATAATATAATACCGGCAAGTTGTAATAATGGAAAGTTGCTACCGGGCACTTTATTAACTTGTTATGCTAACGTTGGCACTTACCACCACCAATTTTGTCGCCAAGTTGTAAAAATGGCCCATAATGTTTATTATTATTGATATTACATATAGAGTATACTTACAGGTATTTACGTAGTATATTGTTGTCAAAATTATTGAAATATAATGATATAAAAATGTCAAACATAAAACTATGAACTCTTTCCACATCATGGTTTTTAATGTTCTATTAAATCGTTCTACTATTGATGCTTTCAAAACACTATATGTTGAATAATGTTTAATTGGATATGATTTTATTAATCGTTGAAATTGATTATTATAGAACTCTACCACTATCTGTTTACAAGTTTTTTGAATGACGATTACTATTATTAAAAAAACTTTTCATAGCATTCGTTACATTTGTCACTGTAGCACTCCATCAACAGTGATAACCATGTTTTGTTAAAAAAGTTTTGTGTAATTGAGTAGGTAAATATATTTTGTGTGTATTAGTCTAGGTCTTTCATTTCTTGTAATGTAGTTACCATTAGCAAAACACACAAATGAGCATTCTTATATATATGCTCATATACATATGTAGTTACTATAAGCACAACAACACAAAACAATGACCAGATATTTCACGAAGTTACCAGAAGACATCATTTTACCTATATAAAGATGACGCCACAAAGCAGCTGACATGTTATGTTTTTAAGCTTTTACATGTAAATGTCGCCAAGTATTTAGTATTAATAACTAAAGTAAATAAAATTTGTCGCGTTTATTATTTTCCAATTCAAAAAGTCGGTGTTTTATTACTATTGCAATTAAACTAATTCTGTAGCTCGTTTCTGTAACTCTCGCATCGACAAATTTTTCACACGAAACGATGGTAATGAAGAAAAAAACAATGTAAATTAAAGCAAAAAATCGTTTCTCAAATGCAAGTGTTTCTGTAATTATTTTTTGTGAGAACTTTCTGTCATTCAACCGTTTTAACGTAAGTCATTGGAAATTTGTGAATAAAACTGTATCTGTGAGAAGTTTTACACTTGATTTGTCAAAACAACTCACAATTTAAAACGGCGAGAGAAGTTAATTTTATATGTTCTTGTTTGTTTGTGTTTTTATATTTACTTATTTTTAGTGAAGCTTTATATATTTATTAATACAAAATTAACGAAAAATACAAAAGTATCGCTATCTAAAAAACGGTACTTAGAAAAAAAAAATTACAGCGTTTTTCGTGTTGAGGAGATGCCAATTAACTTATCTAGGCATGTGGCGTTCTTGGTATTTTTTGGCTGTAAACCAGTATAATATATAATGTTTTAATATGTTAAGTTATTATTTTAATTTTAACATTTAATATTTTTTTATATAAACTTTGCTTTTTAATGAAGTCATTATGTATTTTATTTTTAAAAAAAGGGTATAACATAGCGAAAGTTTTAGGAACACATCTTTGCATTTGTTATACAAACTTATGTTAATATGGATCACTCTTTACGAATATTTGTTATCCCTGGAACGTATATATTTACTTTTAGTAGAATGACATACTAATATTAACCCGCTATACGAATATTCTATATACGTCTGCTTTTACAGAACGCATTTTATTCGTAAATCGAGGGACTGCTGTATTTATTTAATTATATTTTTTTTCCAAAGAAAAATATTTTTTTATATATTTTTATTTGTTTACTTTTTTGCTTTTTGACATTTGCGTTATTGGGATAAAAACGTAATTAGTGTTGCTTCTTTTCCTTTCAAATTACAGAAACACTTTTTTCTCACAAATCGAGAAACGGTGGAATTTTTTGTTTCACACTTCATGTAAGACATTTTACGATGCGAGAATTACAGAAACGAGCTACTGAATGAATACTGAATGAAACGAGATTGCTAGGTTCACGAATAATCAAATGAATGAAGTTGGAGTGAGACTGCTGGAGTCAGCTAAGTCCCCAAATGTGGCACTAGTACAGATGTCTGAGGCGATAAATAAGAGAGTGGATTCTGTAGAGAAAAAAATTCACAGTTCTGGAAGAAAGAGACAATGATAAATTGTAGGCTATACAAGACAAAATAAAACATTTCGAGTGCGACGGCGCACAGTGAACATTTGAAGAGATGGCGGCAAAAACACTTAAAAAAAATTTTTTTTGTCACCGATTTAATTTTTTTATATAAAAGTAATCCCGTAGGAACCTCGAAATCCAGAAATGTAAGTTTTTATTTCGATTATTTCGCTTCGAATAGGGTGATGAAAAATGCGCCTTTTTTTAAGAGAAGCTGAAATTCAAAATATGTTAGAAAATTTTTTAACTTCAAGTGGGCATAACTTTTTTGGTTTTATATATTTTTGGAAAAATTTTTTTTCTTCACATAATATCATTTCTTAACTTGTAAAATAGTTTAAAAAATCGTGCCCTACTTTGCTCGAGTACCAGATTTGGCCATTGCAATAAAGGTCCAAAATATACCCGAATCTCGATGTTCAGTGTAACGCAACTTTTTTTCTGCAAAAATTTCGTAAAATGACTTACAGCGTGTTATAGTACGTACTTTGAGCTGTCTCTAGGAACTACAATGATTTTATTGCTTGCATGTCGGATATTTTAGGTATGGGAGTGCGGTATATCTTTACGTGTTTGTGTGTATGTTTTTCTTTATTTCGAAGAAGTTTTCTTAATGAAAAGGGTATAATAAAAGACTATTATTATAATGCATTAAATGCATTTTAGTAATTTAGGCCATCAAAAAATAATGTATAAGCGGGGTTAGGTATATGAGTTGTTGTATTTGGACTGATATATTCGACCTTTTGTTATAACTTTATTGTGTACCCAGGTAGCTGCTGCTCATATAAAGGTTATAATACGATAGACACATCAGGTTTTCTTGAATATGAGAATGAAATAACAAAACAGAATTGTCGGTACAGGCATGTCTGTACTCCTTTTCTTTCCTCTCTCTCGTTTAAACACATACATGCTTCAAGAAAACTTGATGTGTATAAAAAAAGAGAAAATTAATAAGGATGATCAGTAATGTCAAAACGATGGCTAAGTTTAGTTGTAACGGTCTTGCTAAAATTTATTTTTAGCAAAAAAAAACAAAAACGATGTTATATTACACATTTTAAAAGACCCTTATTTTGAGTTGTGCGACCATTTAAAAAAATTAATAATTTCTTAAAGCGATTAAATAAACGGTATAATGAATGTTGTAGAAATAAGGAAAAATTTTTAACTGCAACAAACAATGGCTTACAAGCGAACTTGTATTTGAAAGCCAACCAAAACCAGCAAATGTGGGCCGACCTGGCAGACCTGTTGAGGAGTGTAGTGAAAGGTCCCGAAGACGAAAGCTGCAAAGCATTAATGAAAAATTTTCTCAAGAAATAATTAAAGATACGTGTTTCCATTTTCAATATTTCTGGACTTAAAGCTAACAAAATATCAGTATATGGAATAGCGAAAGCAGGCAATTGGAAAACATTGCTCCATATATCCAGAATATAGAGATTTGGTTTTAATTAAAAAAGATTGTTTACTACTACAAAATTCTGTAAACATTACAGAAAGTTCAGCAGAGGTGGTATTGCAAGACATACTAAATCATACTGCGGAAAGATTTGTTAAATATATTGGACGCACTAATTTCTAAATGGGGATGCGATGGATCTTCTGGAAAAAAGCGATATAAGCAGTATAATGCAGAAAATATATCAGATTCTGACTTATTTATGATACCTTTTGTTCCGTTAAGATAAGACTAAAAAAAAATAACATTAATTTTTAGCCATCTACAAGCAAAGAAACCGATATTGACATATGGGAAATCAAATACCTTTCTCAACAAAATATTGCAGACCAATTAAATTTACTTTTAAGAAGGAAACGAAGGATGTAATATTAGAAGAAATATCTAAACTTAAACAACAAATAGATAAACTTCAACCGATAACTTTGCTACTTAACGATCAAGAGATTGAAATAAATTACCAAATGTTACTTACAATGATTGATGGAAAAGTTGCACAGGCCATAACTGAAACAAAATCATCTTCGAGCTGTGTTATTTGCACTGCAAGCCAATTAAGTCAACTTCCAACAGAAGACACTACTTACCAAGAAGCCTATGAGTTTGGCTTGTCACCAGTCCATGTTAAAATTCGATTTATGGAACACATATTAAAGCTAAGCTATGATTTAGATTTTAAAGGAACAGTACGAAATAGTGACGAAAATAAAGCCAAAAGAGAGGCAAAAAAGAAACACGTACAAGAAAAATATTTAGAATTGGGTTTACTGATCGATCAGCCAAAGCAAAAAGAAGGAAACACAAATGATGGCAACACAGCAAGACAATTTTTTTCTGATCCTGAAACTGCTGCATCTATTACAGGAATAGATTTTGAATTAATAAAACGCTACAAATTCATACTGCAAGTAATATCATGCAATAACAAGGTAAATGCAAGAAAATTTGGTGAGTATGCTAATGAAACAGCGAAACCATACAAAAGCGAAAAAGCACAATAAATATTGAAAATTTATAAAAGAAATTTTATTTTATTTGGAAAAAAAAGATTTTCTTGAATTTAAGGTAAAACCTTTTTTCGGATATGGATCTCCTACATATCTGTTACGGATATTTAAAATATATTTAAATTGTTCATATAATAATAACATTTAAGGCTGTCGAACTTACATTTGTTAGTGAATTATGATCTCCAAGGCAGTTTTTCGAAATTTGACTTACAAGGGCCCTATGAGTAAATGTGGACTGATTGCCCCAAGATTTCACAGGGATATCAACGACTAAAATAAAATTAGTTTTGCTAAATATTATATCAATATTAATATATTTAAAACAATTTTGAGCTTCAAACCCGTATTCTAAGTGGTCCATTGGAGAAGAGGGCTAAATATCAAAATAAAATGGGGACGGCTTAATTAAGTATGTGATTTTTTATTCAGTTAACGTTACTATTTATAAAATGCAATGTTAAATCACCACATTCAAAAAAAATTTTGAATGTTATTTTTGATGATTTTAAAGTTAAAACATTAAATTGAAGCTTAAGGTGTCTTCTATCCAACAAGAAAAAATTTCAACCCAGTCAAAAGTTATAGAATTTTGACCGCCAACTCACAAAATGTGCCACTGTGCGGTGGACCGGTATGAGTGGTTGCAGGGAATTCGTTCAGAGTAAAAGTTTCTTGCCCTGACGGCGATGTACCATTACGCATCTTTCAGTTCCAGTTCGAGATGGTTGCCAATAAAAATAGATGGGATGCTGAAGGGAAGGCCATAGAGTTACAGGGTACTGCTGCAGACGTGATTGAGACAGTACCAGTAAGCTGAAAAAATGACTACAGCGAGATAATGGCGATATTGCAGCGCAAGTATGGCGACGAGCAAAAGCAAAACTTATACAGGATGACATTGCGGAGTAGAGTTCAAAACCATAATGAGTCTCTATATGACTTCGCAATGCAAATTGTTATCTACAAACGAACAAATGTTTTCTTTGCGTTGAGCCTGTTCAAAAGGATTGGGCGTCAGTAACTGAGCTCAACCTAAGTTGATGAACAAAACTGAGATACCCAATTATTAAGAAGGCAGAACCGCAAGATACTAGAATGAATTGCTATTGAAAATTAGTAAAAGAACAGTAGCCGTTGACATCCACAAGCAATCAGTCGGGTTCATCGGATTTTCTCTTGCCAATGTGGTTCGACTACATATATATTATCATAGACTTCCTAATTACATATATAATAAAATATTTACCGAATTTTGATCTGTTTTAATATTAAGATATTAATAAAACCCCTGTTTAGATCAACCAAAACTGGATTAGATAAGATAATCAACCATTAATAGTAATGAGAGTATATCCTGGATGTAATTGGATAAATCCACGCTTCCCTACCATGGACTTCCGTAGCGCATAGTGGTTTAAAAACGAAAGTCCCCTTATTAAGGTCTACCCTTCTATCATCACATCACCTATTAAGAAAATTTAAAACGTTTAGCTTTCTATTACATGCAAAATTAATTTTTATCCAAGAAAATGTTGGCCAATTCATTTCCCTCAAAGACTAATCCAACGCAGTTCTACAATAGAATAATATATATATATATATATATATATATATATATATATAACCATTTGAGATTTTAAATGAAAACCCACAAATGATACTAAAAATCACATTATAATAAGTGTAGTAGGCTATGAAACTTATACAAACCAAAACCCAACAAAAAACTTTTATTAGATATGACTCTATTTCATTTTCTTACAAATGGTTTATAGAAGTCTTTTGATAAGTTGAGAAGTTTGAAACTTTTCAAAACTTTGGTTGAAGTCTTCAGACGATTTGGTATAAAGCGCCAATGGAATGCATATAGACATTGCTTAACCATCAAACAAATAAATTTCATATTATAATAGTACAATGACAGTATGTCAAATAGTTAATTTATTAACAATTAAGTTGAGATTTTATTTTTCATTTTGCCTTATAAATACTTTCATTATTTCTAATGTTATAAGGGTGTAGAAAAATAAAATAGAGTCATATCGAATAAAAGTTTTTTGTTAGGCTTTGGTTTGTATAAGTTTCATAGCCTACTACACTTATTACAATGTGATTTTTAATATCAATTGTGGGTTTTCATTTAAATTCTCAAATGGTTTATGGAAGTAATCTATTTATGGTAATAAAACCTCACTTCTGGCCTGTAGTGCAACGTCGGGAATTAATTACAAAGAATAATGTGAATTCTTACAATAGTTAATTATGTAATATATATATATATATATATATATATATATATATATATGTATATATATATTGTGACCACCAAAAGTCAAACGCTTCGTTTTTGGGTCACATCCGAAGCCTCTTGTAGAGGCTGAGTAGAAGAAACAACGCTAGATATACCTAAGTATTCATTAAAATAGTATTGTTTTTAAATATATTTGAAAATGTAATAGAGAATTATTTAAGAGAGTAAAATATTGAAGACCAATATTAGTTTAGAAATTAAATATATTGTATTAATTATCAGAACATTGACCATGCAATCAAATTAGTCTGCGTTCCATGATGGATTTGTTTTGCTCTTCGGTCATAAAGAAAAAAAAAACAACATATAATCAACCGTCGGTACATCGCAGTCAGTGGTTTAAATGCTTTGCGCATGTACAGGCATACATACCTACACACAATGTGTATAACGGTCACACAATTGAGCAAAGAAAAAAACAAAAATTTTTTCTGTCTCCTTGTTGTGTATGCCCATAAAAGCCCTATTACACTGACGTACATGTTGGCCGATATGCTCGACGGCGTACTTCATTATACAAAAATTTTTGAAGCGAAAGCATGGCAATAAGGCGGAATGTTGTAGCAGCTATGATTATCAATTATATACAATTGCAAGAGGACGAAAACGAAGATAAAATTTAGTTTATTGTACCCAATAATATTCAATTGCATTACGTGGTATATATCTGATGTTTTTTTTACACAGTTGTGGCAGTTTTTTTTATAATTCAATTAATTCTTCCCAAAAACTAACGTTACTGAAAAACATGTTTTTTGCAACTTGCCGATCAACGCACAGCAACGTCAACGGCAACGGCAACAAGTGAACTGAATTTTTACATGAAGTACAACAACGTTATTACACCAGTATGTTGGTACGCCACGAACATCAGAAAATCAAAAATTTTTGAAAACCGACCAACATGTCTCACGACATGCTATTACACTAGGAGATTTGGTACGTTGTCGAGCATGTTGGCCAACATGTATGTCAGTTTAATAGCTCTATAACAACTCATATGCATATCGACATACTTATAGGGCTATTACACTGTACATGTTGTCACTGTACATGTTGTGACTGTACTCGAGATCAAAGTAACCACAGCTATGAATGCCTACGTTGAGTGTGTGTACATACGTACGTATATACACATGTACGAAGCGGTACATTAGCATAGGGATAGAGTGTATTGTAATAATAAGTTTTTTTATTGGTATATATTCATAAGTAAGAAACATTCTGCTGCGTATGAAAGGAAATTATGGTAATAATTAAATTGTTTACCAAAGCAATGTATGGAATGTGAGTTGCGACGCAATTAAGAAACATTCTGCTGCTTGAAGAATTTATTATAATAATGAAGTATTGACCAATGAAATGTTACGTTCTATTATTATTGTATATAATAGTTAAAAAATATTTTGTTTTGTCAAAGGTATAAAAGGTCTACAGCAAGATCTAGTTCGGAAGGCCCAGCTAGCTTGTTAAAATAATTGGTGCCAATAATAGAAGTTTATAAAATTAATAAGATCTTGCTATGAGTCTATCAAGTTTTAATAAAAGCTCTTTGACTCCGACGACTTTGTCATCTTTTGTTCTGAGTTCAATTATATTCCCATCGAAGAGCTTACAGAGTCATTAATAGAAGTTCAAGATCTCAACGATCGCTGGTGGGGTGTTCAACGACCGTATCCCTCCCTCCGCACTGATAGGGATGCTAGAATTGAAAAAAGCGTATTAGAGTCTGCAGCAGTACAATACTTGAACTGTACTAAGAATTACCATCAGGTCAAAGCACGGTTGCTGTATGTGCAGAAAACGATGGTGACGAACACATCAATAAGTACATCGCATCCTACCCTTACTGAACAGAGCTTCTCGCATTTCAATGTCCCTCCCTGTGACACTAATATATTTTACGGTGGCTACCAAAAATGGCCTTCTTTCCGAGATATGTTCAAGGCGGTATATATAGATAACCGTCAAATACCACCGGTACAAAAGCTGTACCATTCGCGATTAAAGGTGCAAGGGCAGCCGGGAGCCATAATAAAGAAATATAAGTTATGTGCTGATAACTTTGCCCTCGCCTGGGAAGCACTAAAAGACCGCTATGAAAACCAAAGAAATCTGGTAGAGAATCAACTCAAGATTCATTTGAACTTATCCCCAATATCAGTCGAAAGCAGTGGAGCCTTACAAAAACTTCAATGCACACTTAACGACTGTTTAGCTGCAATAATGGCTAGCAAACTCTTAATGGAGACGCTCTCTTTGTAGGAAAAATCCCTTGTTTCCCATAGGAAACTATTTAAATGGGAAAAGCTAAGCCAGTTTTTCTCACACAGATGCGAAGTAGACGACCTCTTGGAATCACGAAACCAACAATACGACTCGTCTAGTTCTACAAAGAAAGCGACACATGTTAGAGCTAACACGCCAAAGCCAGAGCGCTCTCAGCATCTCTGCAAAATGTGAAACTCGAATCACGTGCTTAAACAGTGTTCAAGATTCATGCATTTAACACCGCAGGCCAGAAACCAGTTCGTTTCAGAAAACAGAATGTCTAAGCTGCTTGGCGTATACGCACACGTGGAAGGATTGTCCTAGTAAATCCTTCTGTTCTCACTGCATTAAAAACCATCACTCCTTATTACATTTTGCAAAGCGTAACATTAAAATCTCACACCCACGGGATGATGAGAAACCTGAAACTTCAACGCAAGGTAAACTAAGAGACGCTCTACCCACTATAACCCATGTGGCAAATCTTGACCGCAAAAACACCAGCGAAACCGCATTGCTTCCCACTGAATCGTTAATATTGACCATCGACCATTCCTTTTACCTGCATCATCACGCAGTGCTTAAACCTGAGAGCAAAACCACCAAAAAAGACCGGCTCAGGGATGTCACACAACGACGTTCTGTATGTAGGTTCCACGTTCCAGTCTGATTTAATGAGCTTGATTTTGCAGTGGAGGTTGTACATATATTGTTAAGGGTGACATTGAGCAAATGTACCGTCAAATCCTTGTACATAAGGAGGATACCCAATACCACCGAATTCTCTTTCGGCAAACTCCAAATGACCCCATTAAAGACTTCGCGATGAAAACTGTGGCTTTCGGAGTCGCTTGCGCCCCATATTTGGCTGTTAGCACTTTGGTTCAATTAGCTCGTGATTCAGCAGAATTATATCCCCAAGCAGTGTACATTCTAACTAAGGAAACTTACTTATGCAGATGATATTTTATCAGGCTCACATGATAGATCGCTGGTTATTGAGTGTCTACAACAGCTTATTTCGGTGCTGCATTCCGCTGGATTCCCTTTAAGAAAACTCACTTCTAACTGTTTCGAAATTTTTGGCTTCCGTCCCTAAGAGCAATATATTAGATACTAATTTTTTAAAATTTAAAGAAACCAGTGCCACAAAAACCCTGGGAATTCAATGGAATGTGCTCTCGGACTGTTTTTCTTATACCATGGAGGCAGTACCCCATACGACCTCCATAACCAAGAGGCAGATTCTCTCAAATGCAGCATGGATCTCTCCCGTCATAATCCAAGCAAAGGTTCTTCTCCAGAAGTTGTGGCTGGAGGGAACGGGTTGGGATGAAAATGTGAAACCGAGCACTCTAAAATATTGGAATCTATTTTTAGACAATCTTCCTACTATCGCGAATCTGTAAATACCGCGCTGGGTAGGTTTTTTTTCTGCCCAAACAGTACAGCTCCTTCTGTGCTGCAGTGTATATTCGGATACAATCTGACAGTTCCATAATCCAATTCATTTGTCGCAAAAATGAAAGTAGCTCCAATTGAGTTGGTATTTCTCGCAAGTCTCGAACTCTGCGGAGCAGTCTTGTTGTAAAAGTTAAGGAAAATCACGCTCTCCCTACTATTCCACAGTTACGATTTCTACCTCTGGACAGATTCCTCGATCGTCGTAGGATGGCTAGAAAAACCTCCAAATACGTGGAAAACGTACATTGCCAACCGCACGGCAGAAATACGAAGAAATGTTGGAAACATATCTTGGCGTCACGTGCGATCTAATGATAATCCAGCCGAGCTCGGCTCTAGAGGTTGCAGAGCTGACCACCTCATACACAGTTCGCTTTGGTGGACAGGCCCAGATATCGATCGAAGAATGCCAAAGCCCATGACTCTTAAAGAACATTCTCTTGAGACGAAACAAAAGCCGTTATCATTCCATTTATTTAGTGATACCGAAGGTGAATGTCATGTAAACTCAAAGGTAGACATATTAGACCTGTTCTCGAAATGGGATAAAACAGTCCGAGTAATGGGGTACGCGTATAGATTTATATAGGTTGTTCGGGAAAGGCTACGGACGTCGCCTACCCCTCCCGGAAGTCGTGTACATCTAACTCACAATACTGCTCAATCGATTTCTTCCCTCCCGTTCCCAATCATTAGTCGTGAACAGTTTGCCGGCACCAAGTATATATTACTGTGAATCACGCAAAAGCTTCACTATACGAAAGAATTTCACTCTCTAACACGCTTGTCGGAAGTCCACTTAACTTAAACCCGTACCTAGATGAAAGACAGGTTACCCGCATCAATAGTAGAATATCTAACGCTGCGATCTCCTTTAACGAGCGTCATCCAATAGTTCTGCTGGTAAACTTAAGATATTGTAAGCTATTCATTGAATATATGACGACGAGTTTTGTAGGCGCAGAGAGTGTGATCCGGTTAGAATATGAGCGATTTCTAAAAAGTACTTCGAAGGACATAACTGGGAAGTACTCGTCTCAAGGGTTCCAGTGAAAATCGGACAGACATCAATGTCACCTTTGCAAGTGGTATTACTCCCTGCGATACTGCAAACTGTTTTTAAAAATTAAGATCGCTGAAAGGAAAAGAGAAGAGGGTAGACTTGGCTACTGTCGGAATTGTTTGGCAATGCCAAAAGTGTGGGTGGATGCATCACACTCTCCTGAATCAGACGAGGGAAAGGCAACATGTGACGGAAAGCGCACATGTTGCCTTTCGCGATCTGAAGAGACTGTAACACGAACCCGAGCGAAACCAATCCGAGTGCAGGACCAGTTAAGCCAAACCGCCAATAAACACAATAATCGACGCCGAACACAAACATCCAGCCCTAGACGTATTTTGCTCAGCGCTTTGGGAGCACTCAAACGGCTGTACCAAACATTGCAGGAATAAAGAACCATGCACTCAAGCCTTTTAACGAGCAAGACTGAATCCAAAACGGAAAAAGATTTTTTCTAATGTACCTAAATTTATACATAAATAAGAGAAAAAGGGCTAGAACACAAATTAAACTCCTGAATTGTAAAAAAAACAACATTTACTTTTGTAATGACTTTGGCTTTTCCCCAAAAAGACACTTTCTTATTACAATAAATTCTTTATTGATCAACTATAAGCCCTTATCAGTACGCTGTACTAGAAGTGACTTTTAAAAGTCAATGCAGAACAACAAGAAGCTGTGATAAATAACTTCTTAGTTGTTCTACTTAATACATACATAAATGTGTAATAATTACATGTAACAATTAATTGTTCTTAAATAAGAAAATATATAATAAGCAAATAATAAATATGAGCTGTAAAGGGAACTGGTTTTGTTAATATATATGTATATATATATATATATATATATATATATATATATATATATATAAATATATATATATATATATATATATATATATATATATACATATATATAATTTGTTTCTTATGCGGGATTCATAATTATAAATTTTCATTATATTACTAATGATATACCTATATAATTAGCAAAAGGAGAAAAAATATTAAAACCAGTTCTTTTTTTATATATGCACGTATTCAAATTGATACATTTCTTGTTTTTCTCTATCTTAAATTATATTTTACAATTTTTCGTTTATATTTTCATTATATTCATTTTCTTTTTCATCTTGAACATCTCTATTTGGACTTTGAATATTATTAGTTATACTTTCCTTATCTACGATATTTTGTTAAGTTCTTGGTGTAATTTTTTGTAATGAATCTAATAAAGTTGTTTGAATTTCAGTTTCTTTATGTATACGATTAGTGCATAAGACAATTTGGTTTGCATGTCTTTTCTATATTTTATCATCTTTCGTTTTAACTTAATACGTTTGCTTACCCAGCTTTTTCTCTATAGACCCTCTAATCCATGAAACTTTTCCTGGTATTAAATATTTTTACATACGACTTTATAATTTTCATAAAAAAAGTTTTTTTTACTACCGTTGAAAAATATCGTTTGATTTTCTTGTTGAATTTTCGAATTTAATTCAATTTGACTTCTATTCACTTTGACTACCCCTCGACTTGGGTTTATCAAATCAAGCCTTGTTCTCAATTTTGATCCTGTTAAACATTAATTGAGCCGGGGAAACACCAGTACTGGAATGTACTGTGTTTCTATAATCAAATAAAAATCTACATAGAACACTATAAAATTATTTGGTACATTATTGGTACATTATTTAAACTTCTTTTCAGAGCATTCTTAAGAGTTTTTACTCAGTTTCGAGCTTGCCCATTAGTTGCTGGATGGCCTACAGGTGTTATAACGTGTCTGATACCGTTAATCTTTAAGTTATTTCAGTACTTTCTTCATTAGGCGTTCAGACGTGGCCGGAGCATTGCCATAATCATGTCACAGGGGCTTAAGAAAGTTTCTGTCTTTGGTGACGTCGTTGAGCTTCCAGTAATCCACGCAGAATCTAGTGCTGCCATCACAGGTATATCCCTTATTGAGTTTCTCTTTCTTAAAATTTAAAGGTGTTTTCCGCAGAAAATATTCTTTGGCAAGTAAAAGTTAGCAAGTGCAATATATATATATATATATATATATATATATATATATATATATCGTTACCTGAAATGCAAAAGGGTGTAACAACCAAAAAATTCAAAATGGGTTTTTTCATTCATTATTGTAGAGCAAATCGAATTACATGTCCTCCTACATTTTTACAGCCCTACTGTCAATAACAACCATTTTATTAAAGAAAATCAAAAGGTCGTAACAACAAAGTTGGTTTTTTCTTAAACCAAAAGGGCGCAACCCACACCAAGCAAAAGTTAACTGCCAAAACTCTCTAATTGAAATGCAGTTGTCGGTGCTAGGTAATAGGCAGTCTAGATCTCCCATTTTTTCCAAATTTTTATGAGTTTTCATTTTAAGAATAATTTCAAAATTTCTCTTTTTGACTACTTTTGACAAATTTGTACTCGATCAAAACTACTGTGTTAAATTAGGGTCAAGCAAAGTAAGAGTACATATAATTTTTGTAATTGGAATTCCGAAAATTCTAAAATCAGTACCCTGTAAATCTCCTCATCCCCAAATCAAATTTTTATCCCCGTCTGACGATAAGTCTCGTAAACTGGCAACATTGAACAAAATTAAAATTTTTACCGTTGTAAAGTTTTTGCAACTTCTGACAACACTGATACATTTCTATTTCTATTTGCGCCTACGTTTGTTACTTCATTAAATGTGAAAATATCAATCGTGTTAAAATGTCGGAAGAAAACCAAAAAAATTGTGAAGAAAAATGCGTAAATGTTCGTGTAAAAAACAAAACGAATCGAATGTACGGAAGAAAATATTTCGGAATGAATGGAAATAATGTAATTGAGAAAAAGGCTAGACAAATGGGAGAAACTTGTAGTTCCAAACTATGTAAAAAAAAGTGCTTTGCGACAGTGTTCTCTTTTTTGTGAAGATAAAAGAAAAGAAATATTTGATCTTTTTTGGAAGATGTCTTGGGAACAAAAAAAAAACTTTACGTTATTAATCTAGTAGAAACATCTAACAGAAAACGCATTTACGCCGAAAATTCAACTCGTTTAATTTCTAACTTTTATTTCTTAAAATTGAATTCTAATCGGATTCCAGTCTGCCAAAAAATGTTTCTCTCCACATTAGGAATAACACAAAAAATGGTAAGAATATGGAAAGAATCTAGTGGATTACATTGTACTCCAGCGATTTCAGAGAAACAAAATAAAGTGCCTAATAATTGCAAAAAAAGCTATGACGATCGTTTAAACTTTTTAAAGAAATGGTTAGATGGTATTCCAAAATTGGAATCCCATTATCGCCGGCGTTATTCTAAAAAGTTATACTTTGAGGCAGATTTTAAGTCATACAGACAAATATATGATCTTTACATAGAGGAATGTAGACATCAGAAAGAAAATGAAATTTCCCAGGTATCATTTCCTAAATTTATGGATGTTCTTAAGGCAGGTAATTACGGTTTATTTAAACCAAGAAATGATGAGTGCGATTTGTGCGTTTCTTTCAAATCAAAAAATGTATCAAAAGATGAATATGAAAATCACAGATCAGAAATTGAAAAATGAGAAATGAAAAGTTAAACGATATAGAAAATGCACGTTCTGGTCTTTGTTTACTGTTTTGCATAGATATGCAAGCAGTCAAACTTGTCCCGCAGACGAACGCTAATTCTTCGTATTATAAAATGAAGCTTCAAGTACATAATTTTACCGTATACAATGTCATTACACACGAGTCAGATAATTACATATGGGACGAGACGGAAGGTGCCCTAACGTCATCGTACTTTGCAACATGTATTATAAAACATTTAGAAAAGGTCATATCACAAAGCCCAGAATTTCACCACATCATCATATATTCAGATGGTTGTTGCTACCAATATCGTAACGCCATTTTAGCGAATGCTTTGTTGTTGTTTTGTACCGAAAAAAATGTGACGATCGAGCAGAAATACTTAGTTGTAGGACATACTCAAATGGAGTGCGATGCTACTCACTCTCTTATTGAGAGAAAGCTAAAAAATATGCAGGTAAATTTGCCGTCACAGCTAGTGGATATAATTAAAAGTGCACGAAAAACACCTTTTCCTCTGAATGCTCATCTTTTAAATCACGCCTATTTCTGTAATTACGATGCTATTCCAAAGCGCTACACATCAATACGGCCAGGTAAAAACAGTATAAACAAAAGCATTTTAATGAAATTTCCTTAACAAAAAAGAATAAATTAAATTGCTCAAATACTTTCTTAAACTAATCGCCTAACCTAAAAGACTACTACTTAATAATATTTCTATTTTTTTAATTATTTTTATTACTAAGGCCGAAAATCTGGTGATGATACCGTAAATATGATTCGATCCTTAGCGTATGATCCAACAGGAGTCATTCATTTTAAAGCTAATATAGAAAATGAATATCAACAACTTCCACAAAGAACTAAAAAGGATTTCGTCGTTGAACAGCCTTCACAATTACATAAGGAGAGACTAAAAATCTCGAAGAAGAAATGGCAACATCTCCAAGATCTAAAAAGATTAATACCTGCAGACTGTCACTTGTTTTACGACAACATTCCTTTCGAAGATTAATGATTAATTTTGCAATAACTATGTATTTAAATTTATTTTTCCCCTTACTTAATGAAATATAATTTTATTTTAAATTTAAGGTGATTAGTGAACTTATTTATGATTTTTGAATTTTGCAATGAATATTATTAACCTTTATTTTTTCTTAGTTTTTTTTTATGAAATGTTATTTTATTTTAAATTTTAAGTTAAAAATATGCATTTACGAGTATATTTAAGTTAATAAAATTAAATCTAAAAAACATTTGTGCTTTTTATTTCTTCAAACTCGACTAGCAAATCATATGAGGACATTTTCACTTTAAACATGTTTCTGTTGTTACGCCCTTTTGATTTCAGTTTTTTATAATGCAAAATGGCGCATCCCGCACATCTAATAAAAATGACGATTAAAGAAATTTTTTTTCTACGAAATAAATGCATCATCGCAATTTAATGCTGTACTGAAGAAATTGCAACACCAGCTTCGTAATCTTTGATTTTTTTGAGTTTTTTGTCGCTCCTGTAAAATTTTGAAATATGTTGTTACGCCCTTTTGCATTTCAGGTAACGATATATATATATATATATATATATATATATATATATACATACATATATATATATATATATATATATATATATATATAAATAAAATTAAAAAAGCAAAATGAAATCATGAAAGATAGTCCTCTTGAAGTGATAAAAATATTCCAAATCAAACAAAAAAGCTAAAAACAGACAAAGAAACATACTCCAAAGCGTTAGCTGTTGAAAAACTCAATATTGGATGGGATAGATGTAAGGTATTTGATGGTACAAATATAATTCAATGCTTTAAATGTTAAGGATTCAACCACAAATCCTCTGAATGTAAAAACGATAATGTATGTTTAAAATGCCATGGAATTCATAGGAGTAAAGAATGTAATAAGGACTAAATAAATGTGTAAATTGTAAAAAGGAAAATCAAAGGTTTAATTTAAATCTAGATGACACTCACGTAACAAACAACAGGGAGTGCCCGATCTATCCAAATAAATTGGGTCTAAAAAAACGGCGAATGGGTTTAACAACATAACAACTACAGCATATAAGAGGAAATTACACAAATATACAATTAATCAATAACTTAATCAAGTGGAAATAATAAGAACACAGGAACAACCTGAGTTCACAATACTGAGCGAAACACATCAAACAGCGGAAGTAGATGAGAGTGAAATAGAGCTAGAACAATATGACCATTACTGTACTTTGTCCAACTCAACTGGAACTGGAGGAATAATTGCTTATTTTAAAAAACATTGGAAAGTAATCAAAATTAAAGATGCTATAAAAGATTCAAACTATTGGGTTAGCATATATAAAGCAAAGCTGGAGCAAATATCATTTATTTTAGTTTTATTATATAGATCGCCTAGCGCATTCAAATCAGAATTCTGTGATATATTTCATAGTATTATAGATGAGATAAGTGAAACTAACTGCGATATAATAATAGCTGGAGACTTTAATATAGATTGGAAGAAGGATTTTTACTCTAACAAATTGGAGACAAATATTTATGATAATGGACTTAAACAAGTTTTGAACGACTATACAAGAATCACTGAAAATTTAAAAACACTAATTGACTACATAATAACAAATAATCCAAAAATCTCGGCCAAAAACAATTCAAATAATCAAATACCTGACCATACTTGTATTGACATTCTGATAGAATGTGAGCGCATTAAGAAATTTAATAACTCTGGAGAAGTAAACATCTTTAAATACAAACAGATTTAACAATGAACTAATTAAATGCAATATTAGAAAATAATGAAATCAACAACGTAGACCAAAGAATTAATGATTTAAACAATAATGTAAACTTATTTGAACAATCAATAGAAACCACAATTAGAAACTTTACTATAAAAAAAAAGATAAATGAGAGATGCAACAAGATATGGTTTAATAACGAACTCAGAATCTTAAAATGACAAAAAATTTTAAAATATCAAGCTGCAATATCTGCAAATTCGAGAGATGCATGGAATGAATATAAAATGATAAGAAATATCTATAAATCAAAGATTGAGAAAGAAAAAAGTATATACATTCAAAATAACATAAATAATGCTAAAAACCAAAGAGAAATGTGGAAAAATATTAAACAACTAGTCTTAAAAAACCTAAACCTGTTATTAAAACCTTGAGATTTAAAAATGTATAATACGAAGATAAATTACAAATAGCTGAAAATTTTAATAAGTATTTCATAGATAGTATTAAAGACATTAGATGCTCAATATATGACGTGCAATATATAAACAGAATACCTGCGATAAACTATAAATTTAAGTTTCGTACATTAAATCTAGAAGAACTTAAATATTTTGTTAAAAACATAAAGAAAAAACCTGACTATAAAAAAATATCAAGTAAGTTAATACTAGACAATTGGAATATAACTGGCAATATAATATTAAGCATAGTAAATAAATCATAACAAACAGGCGTATTTCCTAACAGCTAGAAACAGTAATGGTATTTCCAATTTAAAAAACTAATAACACAACAAGCTGTGATGAGTTCAGGCCAATTAACACCATGAAGACATTAGAAAAGATTATAGAAATGGTAGTTAAAAATCAATTGGAACAATATATGGAACATCACAAGATTCTTTCAAAATACCAATCAGGTTTTAGAAAAAACTATTCATGTGAAACAGCAGTAAACTATGTTATAAATATATGGAAATTTAAACAGAAAGAACAAAATACTAGCAATCTTCCTAGACTTCAAAAGAGCTTTGAAACTATAGACAGACATATATTAATAAAAAAATTATCAAAGTATGGTATCGAAGGAACAGAACTAAATTGGTTTCAATCTTATCTAATTGAACGAAGGCAACAAACAAATGTTAACAACAAAATTTCTAATGCTGCAGCAAATGAGTTTGGCGTACCACAGGGATCCATACTTGGAGCACTTGTCTCTATTATATACACAAATGACATGGAAAATATAGATTATTAGATAAATACGAAATTGTGCAGTCTCCGAAGCAACAACAGAACTAACGTGTTATGAAAATCTAAAAATTGGTATATTAAATATAAGTAAGAAGAAACCTATTTTATCAATACGTACTTCATCGTTATATTTTCATGACATTAGACCATCCTGATCCTCAGATATATACAAATCTTGTGGGTCAACATCCTCATATACGTGCTCACTTATTATACATATGTATGTATGGTTTGTTAAATGGTATGAATTTATATATTAATAGAAATGTTTTTTATTTTAATCTTATTATATTTAATCTTATTGAACACAATACAGATAAATACTAAAATTGTAGACCAGCTTACCAGAAAAATAAACACACGTGAACGGTGTGAAGTACAAGAACAAGTAGCGGGAGCGAGATTCAAAGAAGTTATTTGGCAAGGTGTTGACACCCTAGGATAAATTTTGTATGAGAAGTTATCGATGAACTACGCGACGCGACTCCGAAAGCTGGCATGTAAATTAATATGGGTGTTTGAGGACAGTGTCATATCTCTGTTCTTGAGAAATTTATCTTCTCTTCTGCACAAACCTAAAGTCAAAACGTTATATTATAGTGCAGTTAACGAATTTAGTGTTTTGAACCATGTGTTGTAAAATTCTTTTTAAAAAAATGTAGCTTCGTGTTATTTTCCTCATCGTCCTGTAAATAAACCTGACAGGAAAACCAAAATTGCGAGTCGATTTTAAATCATCAAGTAACACATCCAACGGTTAGACCTTCCATGTTTGCTTGTATGTGGGCACCACATTTCAATCTGATTTTGGAGTTTTAGTTATACGTACGGAGGCTCTTTCGGTATGTTTTGAATTGCGATATTATGATATACTTCATTACCTAGTGGCCAATAGCAATTCCCACGCTGAAATCAATGAAACAAAACTATTGCGTTTGTAAGGTGAGGTAGGGTTATACAATCGCAGTAGTGGACATAAAACCTCTGAGCTGGTCAATGCGCCATCACTGATAAAGGGCTTGTCACTGTTTGTTGCGTATGACTTGTCTTTATATATGTATATGTTGTTGGTTTTCTTTTTTTTATTTATTTATCAGCTCTGTACATACTATTTGTCGTGAGTTTTTTACTGTTATTTGTACACTCCCGTTTTTTAACTTCAGGGCAGAAAACTTTTAAATTTAAAAAAAGGGAGTAATTGGAGAAAAAACTTTCCTAAAAGTGCTAAATTTAGAACAAATCTTCACCGGCTTCATCGATCGATTCCACAAACTAATTAGCTCTTTAAATTTACTAGCCACGTCGATCACCACAAACTGGGTCGAAATTGGTTAATTTATTCGTGAAATATGAACGAAAGAACTTGAAAAAATTTTTATATTTAAGCTCTGAAATCATACATCTTATCAGTTTGGCGATCTTGATTTTTATAGTAACCGAAAACTAAACTTGAAAAATAAACTGTTGCAAATACATATCTTTTTTGTTAAAAAAGTTTCATAAGAACTAAATATGTTGATCTCTTTTATAACTAAAACTTGGTTTCGATTACTAGGTTTTATTGAAAACATATTTTTGGATAGTTTTAATATACCTAGCCAATAAACTCTCAAATAGGCCCTCTATTTACTGAATTATGTGTGCGCCATCCAGTAAAATGCAATAAAATTGTAGAAAACTTAAAGTTATTATTTGTACAATAACATAATCCAGTAAAATACATTATACACAAATTGTGTTCTTAAATATTGTGAACTTAATTCCTTGTTCGACGATTTTCCAAAATTTACATACATACCTACACATACTCACATGTGTGTCTTTAACGAGTTTAAAAGTAATTAAAATATGAAATTTATATGTTGGGTGGTTAAGCAATGTCTATATGTATTTCATTGGCGCTTTATACCAAAAGTTTTAAACTTTTCAAAACTGTGGTTAGAGTTTACTGACGTTATACCAAATCGTCAGCGCCAATCAAATGCATATAGACATTGCTTAACAACCCAACAAATATATTTCACATTATAATAGTACAATGACATTATGTCAAATAGTTAATATATTAAAATTTAGTTAAAATAGTTTTATTTATGAATTCAAATTTTACTTATGTGTTTATTTCTTTTCAGATTAACCACAAATTATTACATACGCCTGCAAACTAAATATAAGGAACGAATCTCCATAAAAATTTTGTCTCCTATAGTACATATTAATATTCCTATATCACACCTTTGTATGTAATATTTAAACAACTTTTGTACGATTAATAAAATGGTTTAGCACCAGCTGAGTAAAAAATTGTCCGCCGATATTTTTAGGTAGCTGAATATAATGCAATTATTTTGGAGTTGAAAGTACATAAATAATAAATAAATTATTTCTTTCTATATATAAACAGTTTCGTGATAGAACTAGAGAACTAACCACCATATTTATAAATTAATGATGTAGGCCTACGTGCTGTAATACATAATATTCGTTCAGAATTTATTCTAAAGAAATCTTCAAGCTTACGGACGCGGCAGTAAGTCTTTCACATGGTTTTAGTATTGAAATAATTGTTGTGATTACTGCTATCGCTCACAGCATGGAAGATGCTATTGCACAGACTTAGTAATTGTAATTCTTTTACATACTTTATACTAGGATACACTTCAACCCTCTTGTAAACAAATTCTGAATTAAAAAATGGTGCTCCAAAGTTATTAGAATCTTATCAAAGTGCTTCACGAAACCTTGATAAATTTAAATATTTTGTGTATATACATATACATATATACATATATATATATATATATATATATATATATATATATATTATTACAAAGGTTAGAAATAGATTTCAATAAAACGACAATGTGGCTATATGTACTTGGCAGCACTGCAATTAATCCCTAGTTGTCAAAATATTACAACCCTGGTCAACACAATATAGATAATATTCAAATTAACGGAAAAGGAATACTCCGAAATATACAAGATCATTCAAGGCTGTGCCAATAATAAGTGTAAACAACAACAACGAAAAACCTAGCAACATAAATGCTAAGAGATGTTATTCTTAATGATCTTGTATGCAAGTATACGCTGCTAATAAAGCTAAACAGGTTCACAAGTATACACAGCCATATACACATAGAAGAAACAAAACCACACAACACACAGAACACTCATCCATACAACCACACATAGTCACCATAAGCAAAACACACAAGTCAGCATTGTCATGTATACAAACACATAAAGTATAAAGCTACATGTTAAGTAAAGTACAACCAACAACAACCATGCCCAGAAGTTTCGCGAAGTTACAAGACGACGTCATTTTTGCTATATAAAAGCGCTGCCAGAGGGTGTGATTTCAAATATAGACGTGTTAACATCGCTAAGTGTTGAGTAGTACAAATACTCGTGTTAATAAATAAAGTGTTGCCGCATTATATTTCTAAAATTAATTTGTCCGTGTTTTAATTTGATGCAATAAAACGAATCCTTGAAGGATAAGTAATAAAACCGTTTTTACGAAAAGGTCTAAAAACGTAACATATACATATATATATATATATATATATATATATATACATATATATATATATATATATATATATATATATATATACATATATATATATATATATATATATATATAAATAAAATTAAAAAAGCAAAATGAAATCATGAAAGATAGTCCTCTTGAAGTGATAAAAATATTCCAAATCAAACAAAAAAGCTAAAAACAGACAAAGAAACATACTCCAAAGCGTTAGCTGTTGAAAAACTCAATATTGGATGGGATAGATGTAAGGTATTTGATGGTACAAATATAATTCAATGCTTTAAATGTTAAGGATTCAACCACAAATCCTCTGAATGTAAAAACGATAATGTATGTTTAAAATGCCATGGAATCCATAGGAGTAAAGAATGTAATAAGGACTAAACAAATGTGTAAATTGTAAAAAGGAAAATCAAAGGTTTAATTTAAATCTAGATGACACTCACGTAACAAACAACAGGGAGTGCCCGATCTATCCAAATAAATTGGGTCTAAAAAAACGGCGAATGGGTTTAACAACATAACAACTACAGCATATAAGAGGAAATTACACAAATATACAATTAATCAATAACTTAATCAAGTGGAAATAATAAGAACACAGGAACAACCTGAGTTCACAATACTGAGCGAAACACATCAAACAGCGGAAGTAGATGAGAGTGAAATAGAGCTAGAACAATATGACCATTACTGTACTTTGTCCAACTCAACTGGAACTGGAGGAATAATTGCTTATTTTAAAAAATATTGGAAAGTAATCAAAATTAAAGATGCTATAAAAGATTCAAACTATTGGGTTAGCATATATAAAGCAAAGCTGGAGCAAATATCATTTATTTTAGTTTTATTATATAGATCGCCTAGCGCATTCAAATCAGAATTCTGTGATATATTTCATAGTATTATAGATGAGATAAGTGAAACTAACTGCGATATAATAATAGCTGGAGACTTTAATATAGATTGGAAGAAGGATTTTTACTCTAACAAATTGGAGACAAATATTTATGATAATGGACTTAAACAAGTTTTGAACGACTATACAAGAATCACTGAAAATTTAAAAACACTAATTGACTACATAATAACAAATAATCCAAAAATCTCGGCCAAAAACAATTCAAATAATCAAATACCTGACCATACTTGTATTGACATTCTGATAGAATGTGAGCGCATTAAGAAATTTAATAACTCTGGAGAAGTAAACATCTTTAAATACAAACAGATTTAACAATGAACTAATTAAATGCAATATTAGAAAATAATGAAATCAACAACGTAGACCAAAGAATTAATGATTTAAACAATAATGTAAACTTATTTGAACAATCAATAGAAACCACAATTAGAAACTTTACTATAACAAAAAAGATAAATGAGAGATGCAACAAGATATGGTTTAATAACGAACTCAGAATCTTAAAATGACAAAAAATTTTAAAATATCAAGCTGCAATATCTGCAAATTCGAGAGATGCATGGAATGAATATAAAATGATAAGAAATATCTATAAATCAAAGATTGAGAAAGAAAAAAGTATATACATTCAAAATAACATAAATAATGCTAAAAACCAAAGAGAAATGTGGAAAAATATTAAACAACTAGTCTTAAAAAACCTAAACCTGTTATTAAAACCTTGAGATTTAAAAATGTATAATACGAAGATAAATTACAAATAGCTGAAAATTTTAATAAGTATTTCATAGATAGTATTAAAGACATTAGATGCTCAATATATGACGTGCAATATATAAACAGAATACCTGCGATAAACTATAAATTTAAGTTTCGTACATTAAATCTAGAAGAACTTAAATATATTGTTAAAAACATAAAGAAAAAACCTGACTATAAAAAAATATCAAGTAAGTTAATACTAGACAATTGGAATATAACTGGCAATATAATATTAAGCATAGTAAATAAATCATAACAAACAGGCGTATTTCCTAACAGCTAGAAACAGTAATGGTATTTCCAATTTAAAAAACTAATAACACAACAAGCTGTGATGAGTTCAAAGATTATAGAAATGGTAGTTAAAAATCAATTGGAACAATATATGGAACATCACAAGATTCTTTCAAAATACCAATCAGGTTTTAGAAAAAACTATTCATGTGAAACAGCAGTAAACTATGTTATAAATATATGGAAATTTAAACAGAAAGAACAAAATACTAGCAATCTTCCTAGACTTCAAAAGAGCTTTGAAACTATAGACAGACATATATTAATAAAAAAATTATCAAAGTATGGTATCGAAGGAACAGAACTAAATTGGTTTCAATCTTATCTAATTGAACGAAGGCAACAAACAAATGTTAACAACAAAATTTCTAATGCTGCAGCAAATGAGTTTGGCGTACCACAGGGATCCATACTTGGAGCACTTGTCTCTATTATATACACAAATGACATGGAAAATATAGATTATTAGATAAATACGAAATTGTGCAGTCTCCGAAGCAACAACAGAACTAACGTGTTATGAAAATCTAAAAATTGGTATATTAAATATAAGTAAGAAGAAACCTATTTTATCAATACGTACTTCACCGTTATATTTTCATGACATTAGACCATCCTGATCCTCAGATATATACAAATCTTGTGGGTCAACATCCTCATATACGTGCTCACTTATTATACATATGTATGTATGGTTTGTTAAATGGTATGAATTTATATATTAATAGAAATGTTTTTTATTTTAATCTTATTATATTTAATCTTATTGAACACAATACAGATAAATACTAAAATTGTAGACCAGCTTACCAGAAAAATAAACACACGTGAACGGTGTGAAGTACAAGAACAAGTAGCGGGAGCGAGATTCAAAGAAGTTATTTGGCAAGGTGTTGACACCCTAGGATAAATTTTGTATGGAAAGTTATCGATGAACTACGCGACGCGACTCCGAAAGCTGGCATGTAAATTAATATGGGTGTTTGAGGACAGTGTCATGTCTCTGTTCTTGAGAAATTTATCTTGTCTTCTGCACAAACCTAAAGTCAAAACGTTATATTATAGTGCAGTTAACGAATTTAGTGTTTTGAACCATGTGTTGTAAAATTCTTTTTAAAAAAATGTAGTTTCGTGTTATTTTCCTCATCGTCCTGTAAATAAACCTGACAGGAAAACCAAAATTGCGAGTCGATTTTAAATCATCAAGTAACACATCCAACGGTTAGACCTTCCATGTTTGCTTGTATGTGGGCACCACATTTCAATCTGATTTTGGAGTTTTAGTTATACGTACGGAGGCTCTTTCGGTATGTTTTGAATTGCGATATTATGATATACTTCATTACCTAGTGGCCAATAGCAATTCCCACGCTGAAATCAATGAAACAAAACTATTGCGTTTGTAAGGTGAGGTAGGGTTATACAATCGCAGTAGTGGACATAAAACCTCTGAGCTGGTCAATGCGCCATCACTGATAAAGGGCTTGTCACTGTTTGTTGCGTATGACTTGTCTTTATATATGTATATGTTGTTGGTTTTCTTTTTTTTATTTATTTATCAGCTCTGTACATACTATTTGTCGTGAGTTTTTTACTGTTATTTGTACACTCCCGTTTTTTAACTTCAGGGCAGAAAACTTTTAAATTTAAAAAAAGGGAGTAATTGGAGAAAAAACTTTCCTAAAAGTGCTAAATTTAGAACAAATCTTCACCGGCTTCATCGATCGATTCCACAAACTAATTAGCTCTTTAAATTTACTAGCCACGTCGATCACCACAAACTGGGTCGAAATTGGTTAATTTATTCGTGAAATATGAACGAAAGAACTTGAAAAAATTTTTATATTTAAGCTCTGAAATCATACATCTTATCAGTTTGGCGATCTTGATTTTTATAGTAACCGAAAACTAAACTTGAAAAATAAACTGTTGCAAATACATATCTTTTTTGTTAAAAAAGTTTCATAAGAACTAAATATGTTGATCTCTTTTATAACTAAAACTTGGTTTCGATTACTAG
>OY776277.1:65842060-65862060 GCA_963675445.1 Linnaemya vulpina | reverse complement strand
CGATCTATCCAAATAAATTGGGTCTAAAAAAACGGCGAATGGGTTTAACAACATAACAACTACAGCATATAAGAGGAAATTACACAAATATACAATTAATCAATAACTTAATCAAGTGGAAATAATAAGAACACAGGAACAACCTGAGTTCACAATACTGAGCGAAACACATCAAACAGCGGAAGTAGATGAGAGTGAAATAGAGCTAGAACAATATGACCATTACTGTACTTTGTCCAACTCAACTGGAACTGGAGGAATAATTGCTTGTTTTAAAAAACATTGGAAAGTAATCAAAATTAAAGATGCTATAAAAGATTCAAACTATTGGGTTAGCATATATAAAGCAAAGCTGGAGCAAATATCATTTATTTTAGTTTTATTATATAGATCGCCTAGCGCATTCAAATCAGAATTCTGTGATATATTTCATAGTATTATAGATGAGATAAGTGAAACTAACTGCGATATAATAATAGCTGGATACTTTAATATAGATTGGAAGAAGGATTTTTACTCTAACAAATTGGAGACAAATATTTATGATAATGGACTTAAACAAGTTTTGAACGACTATACAAGAATCACTGAAAATTTAAAAACACTAATTGACTACATAATAACAAATAATCCAAAAATCTCGGCCAAAAACAATTCAAATAATCAAATACCTGACCATACATATTTAATAACTCTGGAGAAGTAAACACTTTTAAATACAAACAGATTTAACAATGAACTAATTAAATGCAATATTAGAAAATAATGAAATCAACAACGTAGACCAAAGAATTAATGATTTAAACAATAATGTAAACTTATTTGAACAATCAATAGAAACCACAATTAGAAACTTTACTATAACAAAAAAGATAAATGAGAGATGCAACAATATATGGTTTAATAACGAACTCAGAATCTTAAAATGACAAAATATTTTAAAATACCAAGCTGCAATATCTGCAAATTCGAGAGATGCATGGAATGAATATAAAATGATAAGAAATATCTATAAATCAAAGATTGAGAAAGAAAAAAGTATATACATTCAAAATAACATAAATAATGCTAAAAACCAAAGAGAAATGTGGAAAAATATTAAACAACTAGTCTTAAAAAACCTAAACCTGTTATTAAAACCTTGAGATTTAAAAATGTATAATACGAAGGTAAATTACAAATAGCTGAAAATTTTAATAAGTATTTCATAGATAGTATTAAAGACATAAGATGCTCAATATATGACGTGCAATATATAAACAGAATACCTGCGATAAACTATAAATTTAAGTTTCGTACATTAAATCTAGAAGAACTTAAATATATTGTTAAAAACATAAAGAAAAAACCGGACTATAAAAAAATATCGAGTAAGTTAATACTAGACAATTGGAATATAACTGGCAATATAATATTAAGCATAGTAAATAAATCATTACAAACAGGCGTATTTCCTAACAGCTGGAAACAGTAATGGTATTTCCAATTTAAAAAACTAATAGCACAACAAGCTGTGATGAGTTCAGGCCAATTAACACCATGAAGACATTAGAAAAGATTATAGAAATGGTAGTTAAAAATCAATTGGAACAATATATGGAACATCACAAGATTCTTTCAAAATACCAATCAGGTTTTAGAAAAAACTATTAATGTGAAACAGCAGTAAACTATGTTATAAATAGATGGAAATTTAAACAGAAAGAACAAAATACTAGCAATCTTCCTAGACTTCAAAAGAGCTTTGAAACTATAGACAGACATATATTAATAAAAAAATTATCAAAGTATGGTATCGAAGGAACAGAACTAAATTGGTTTCTAATTGAACGAAGGCAACAAACAAATGTTAACAACAAAATTTCTAATGCTGCAGCAAATGAGTTTGGCGTACCACAGGGATCCATACTTGGAGCACTTGTCTCTATTATATACATAAATAACATGGAAAATATAGATTATTAGATAAATACGAAATTGTGCAGTCTCCGAAGCAACAACAGAACTAACGTGTTATGAAAATCTAAAAATTGGTATATTAAATATAAGTAAGAAGAAACCTATTTTATCAATACGTACTTCATCGTTATATTTTCATGACATTAGACCATCCTGATCCTAACCTCATGACATTTAGGAAAAGGGCCAATACAGACTGGTCAAGATTTAGGTCTAATCTACAGAGCAGACTCCGAGAATATACACCTCCAGTGAATACTGTAGGGCGCATAGATTCAGAGATAGATAGACTGAGTTCTGATATTAGGGAATCCTATGAGGACAGTTGTCCACTCAGATATAGAAGAAACCCAAAAGAAAAACCCTGGATGACGGGTCAACTTATGAATCTCAGGAGAGAAACCAGAATGCTCTTTAATAGAGCCCGTAGGAAAGGACTCGGAATATACTGGGAAGAATATAAAAATAAACTGAAGAAGTACAATAAGGAAATGAGGGGCGCCAAGCGCGAATCCTATAAGCGTTTTTGCGAACAGGTAGACAGCGTTAGCGAAGCTTCCAAAATAAAGAAACTCTTGTCGAAAACCCATACTCAACCTGAGATACTTGTAGACTCAAAGGGTAGGAGGGCAGAGACAATGGGGGAGTTATCGGGATTTCTTATGGAGGCACACTTCCGCACAGGGCAGGAGAGCCGTCCGGAAGTAACAGACCCCCAGGGAATATAAATAATCCAAGGGTAATGATAGATACTCAAATGGTACGTAGAGCAGTGAAGAGCTTTTCGCCATATAAGGCAGCAGGGCCTGACGGCATCTTCCCGGCTCTTCTTCAGAAGAGTATAGACCTAATAGAGAATAGGTTGGCTAATATATTCACAATCTGTCTTACTAATGGACATACTCCCCTGGCATGGAGGGAGGCTAAGTTCGTTTTCATTCCAAAACCAGGCAGATCCGAAGGCTAACAGACCGATTAGCCTAACTTCTTTCTTACTGAAAACGTTGGAACGGATTGTGGACACAATTTTGAAGGAAAGAATACCGCACAGCATACTGAAATTAAACAACATGCATTCATTAGGGGCAGATCTGTCGAGACAGCCTGTGTATCATAGAGAGAGAACCTTTGAATTGGGTGTATACACAATAGCTGTATTTATCGATATAGAAGGGGCTTTCAACAATATCTCGACCACTAGTATTATTAACTCGCTGAGCAACTTCGATTCGGACTAGAGATTGACTGCATGGATCAGTCATATGCTTAGGAACAGGAAGATAAGTTGTGAGGTTAATGATACAAGAATAAGAGGAAACGTGTGTTTCGGTACACCACAGAGGGGAATATTATCACCCTTACTGTGGCACACTGGCTCTATGCGAGTGTGGTAAGACCAATTGTGACGTACGCCTCGTTAGTATGGTGGACGTCATTAGAAAAGAAGGTGAACATCGGACATCTTCAAAAAATACAGAGACAGTGCTCTATCGGCATCTGTGGTGCAATAAGAACCACATCAACCAAGGCGATGGAAAATATTCTATCAATACCGCCTATTTATATACAGGTTAAGTATGAAGCAGCCCTGGCTGCTACAAGATTGTTGATGATGGATGAGTGGCTGAAGTAAGAACACTTAACCAAACACCAGAGCATAATACACGTCTTACCGAGGAACAATGTTCGCATAGTTCTGTGCGACAGAATTCTTATAAGATATGTACAAACACACTGCATCACCATAATATCGGAAGGTATGGAATGGGAGAATGCGGATACAACGAACTCTATGACCAACCTGTACACGGACGGGTCGAAAATTGGCGATCGATCGGGTGGCGGTTTCTATGACATGGGTCATAACTATCGCAAATACTTCCGTCTACCAGATCATAACACAGTATTTCAAAGGGAGATCGCGGCTATTACGGAAGGGATAAAATGGCTAAAGGAAATCGATAACAGACTACCGGTTCGTATATTCACGGATAGTAGGAGAGTCATCGAGACCCTAAGGAATCATTTGGTTCAATCTCGGTGTGTACTACAATGCAAGGATGAGATAAACTCATACACGCGATGTGGGAGTATAGAGATAATATAGATTCCAGGACACCAGGGAATACCTGGAAATATTGAGGCAGATAGGCTAGCTAAGATGGGAGCATTAATGGCAAACATTACAATAGATAACCCAAAGCCATTTCATGTTTTTAAGAACGAACTTAAACAGTGGGCCATAGAATTGCATACAAGAGATTGGCAACACTCTACCGTAGGTAGGGTGACCAGAATTCTATGGCGTGACCCAGATGGTAAAAGGACAAGAGAGATCCTAACATTGGGAAGGCCAGTACTGCGGAAACTAGTTCATTTGATAACAGGACATGCAGAGTTGAGGACTCACCTGGCACGCATGGGTATCGTTGTTGATATAACATGCAGAGCCTGTCAGGAGGAGAACGAAACACTGGAGCACTACTTGTGCCACTGTCCAGATTTAAACCAGGTCAGAAGACAAGTATTTAATCAGGGGATAATACAGGAGATGGAACTTCTTAGGGGCTCTAACTGGAGGGACTTAAGAAGATACATTGAGGAGACGAGGAGACTAGGTTCCTAATGTAACCAAATCCTAAGGTTTTTTTGGAAGGTACAAAGGAGGTCCCATAAAATGGTGACTCCTAACTATAGAGTGCACAACAGGCCTATCGCGGCCTAGGTGTAATCCTTGTGAGGATTGGGATGACTCATGCCCCTCTTCTCCAACCTAACCTAACCTAAATATAAGTAACTGACTTAAAATGAATAAAATAAAACTTAACGAAAACAAAACTAAAATTATGGAAATTAATATGAACACCAATTTTACAATTGAAATAAACACTGTTACAATAGAAAAAGTGAAAAGTATAAAATACTTGTGTTTCATTATTGATAAAGATTTAAATTTCAAAGAACACATTGAATATGTATGTAGAAAAATTTGTAAAAATATTTGTTTTTTTTTTAAGTAAGAAACAATGTAACAATATTAACCGCAATAAATATATATAATACAGTGATTAAACCACATTTCGAATATGGATCAACGATAATATTCACATGCTGTTCAGATCAACATATAACAAGATTGCAGAAATTACAAAACAAGGCTATGCGTTCAATATTAAAATGTAATAGATACACGCCAATAAGAACTATGTTAGATTTGAAATGGCTTAACATAAAGCAAAGGTTATAATTAAACACAATTTTCTTCATCCAAAAAATGAAAACAAATAGGTCACCTGAATATTTAACTGAACAAATCAGATATGTAGGAGATACTCAGCCATATCATCTAAGAAATTCCCGTGATTTTAGACTTCAGCGTGCAGATACTAATACAATGCAAGGGATTTTTTTTATAGGGACTTAATTTATATAATATGATTCCAAATGAAATTAAGAATGAAATCAATGTTAATCTATTTTAAAAAAAAAAAATTTATTTTCATAAAAAATTTTTAAACAGAGTAAATTATTTAATATTGTGAACATAATATGAAATTGTAATATTCAAAGTATGTATTAATACTACTAATAAAATAATAATAATAATAATAATAAAAATAATAATAATATATATATATATATATATATATATATATATATATGCATATATATATATATATATATATATATATATATATATATATATCGTTACCTGAAATGCAAAAGGGCGTAACAACATATTTCAAAATTTTACAGGAGCGACAAAAAACTCAAAAAAATCAAAGATTACGAAGCTGGTGTTGCAATTTCTTCAGTACAGCATTAAATTGCGATGATGCATTTATTTCGTAGAAAAAAAATTTCTTTAATCGTCATTTTTATTAGATGTGCGGGATGCGCCATTTTGCATTATAAAAAACTGAAATCAAAAGGGCGTAACAACAGAAACATGTTTAAAGTGAAAATGTCCTCATATGATTTGCTAGTCGAGTTTGAAGAAATAAAAAGCACAAATGTTTTTTAGATTTAATTTTATTAACTTAAATATACTCGTAAATGCATATTTTTAACTTAAAATTTAAAATAAAATAACATTTCATAAAAAAAACTAAGAAAAAATAAAGGTTAATAATATTCATTGCAAAATTCAAAAATCATAAATAAGTTCACTAATCACCTTAAATTTAAAATAAAATTATATTTCATTAAGTAAGGGGAAAAATAAATTTAAATACATAGTTATTGCAAAATTAATCATTAATCTTCGAAAGGAATGTTGTCGTAAAACAAGTGACAGTCTGCAGGTATTAATCTTTTTAGATCTTGGAGATGTTGCCATTTCTTCTTCGAGATTTTTAGTCTCTCCTTATGTAATTGTGAAGGCTGTTCAACGACGAAATCCTTTTTAGTTCTTTGTGGAAGTTGTTGATATTCATTTTCTATATTAGCTTTAAAATGAATGACTCCTGTTGGATCATACGCTAAGGCTCGAATCATATTTACGGTATCATCACCAGATTTTCGGCCTTAGTAATAAAAATAATTAAAAAAATAGAAATATTATTAAGTAGTAGTCTTTTAGGTTAGGCGATTAGTTTAAGAAAGTATTTGAGCAATTTAATTTATTCTTTTTTGTTAAGGAAATTTCATTAAAATGCTTTTGTTTATACTGTTTTTACCTGGCCGTATTGATGTGTAGCGCTTTGGAATAGCATCGTAATTACAGAAATAGGCGTGATTTAAAAGATGAGCATTCAGAGGAAAAGTTGTTTTTCGTGCACTTTTAATTATATCCACTAGCTGTGACGGCAAATTTACCTGCATATTTTTTAGCTTTCTCTCAATAAGAGAGTGAGTAGCATCGCACTCCATTTGAGTATGTCCTACAACTAAGTATTTCTGCTCGATCGTCACATTTTTTTCGGTACAAAACAACAACAAAGCATTCGCTAAAATGGCGTTACGATATTGGTAGCAACAACCATCTGAATATATGATGATGTGGTGAAATTCTGGGCTTTGTGATATGACCTTTTCTAAATGTTTTATAATACATGTTGCAAAGTACGATGACGTTAGGGCACCTTCCGTCTCGTCCCATATGTAATTATCTGACTCGTGTGTAATGACATTGTATACGGTAAAATTATGTACTTGAAGCTTCATTTTATAATACGAAGAATTAGCGTTCGTCTGCGGGACAAGTTTGACTGCTTGCATATCTATGCAAAACAGTAAACAAAGACCAGAACGTGCATTTTCTATATCGTTTAACTTTTCATTTCTCATTTTTCAATTTCTGATCTGTGATTTTCATATTCATCTTTTGATACATTTTTTGATTTGAAAGAAACGCACAAATCGCACTCATCATTTCTTGGTTTAAATAAACCGTAATTACCTGCCTTAAGAACATCCATAAATTTAGGAAATGATACCTGGGAAATTTCATTTTCTTTCTGATGTCTACATTCCTCTATGTAAAGATCATATATTTGTCTGTATGACTTAAAATCTGCCTCAAAGTATAACTTTTTAGAATAACGCCGGCGATAATGGGATTCCAATTTTGGAATACCATCTAACCATTTCTTTAAAAAGTTTAAACGATCGTCATAGCTTTTTTTGCAATTATTAGGCACTTTATTTTGTTTCTCTGAAATCGCTGGAGTACAATGTAATCCACTAGATTCTTTCCATATTCTTACCATTTTTTGTGTTATTCCTAATGTGGAGAGAAACATTTTTTGGCAGACTGGAATCCGATTAGAATTCAATTTTAAGAAATAAAAGTTAGAAATTAAACGAGTTGAATTTTCGGCGTAAATGCGTTTTCTGTTAGATGTTTCTACTAGATTAATAACGTAAAGTTTTTTTTTTGTTCCCAAGACATCTTCCAAAAAAGATCAAATATTTCTTTTCTTTTATCTTCACAAAAAAGAGAACACTGTCGCAAAGCACTTTTTTTTACATAGTTTGGAACTACAAGTTTCTCCCATTTGTCTAGCCTTTTTCTCAATTACATTATTTCCATTCATTCCGAAATATTTTCTTCCGTACATTCGATTCGTTTTGTTTTTTACACGAACATTTACGCATTTTTCTTCACAATTTTTTTGGTTTTCTTCCGACATTTTAACACGATTGATATTTTCACATTTAATGAAGTAACAAACGTAGGCGCAAATAGAAATAGAAATGTATCAGTGTTGTCAGAAGTTGCAAAAACTTTACAACGGTAAAAATTTTAATTTTGTTCAATGTTGCCAGTTTACGAGACTTATCGTCAGACGGGGATAAAAATTTGATTTGGGGATGAGGAGATTTACAGGGTACTGATTTTAGAATTTTCGGAATTCCAATTACAAAAATTATATGTACTTTTACTTTGCTTGACCCTAATTTAACACAGTAGTTTTGATCGAGTACAAATTTTTCAAAAGTAGTAAAAAAGAGAAATTTTGAAATTATTCTTAAAATGAAAACTCATAAAAATTTGGAAAAAATGGGAGATCTAGACTGCCTATTACCTAGCACCGAAAACTGCATTTCAATTAGAGAGTTTTGGCAGTTAACTTTTGCTTGGTGTGGGTTGCGCCCTTTTGGTTTAAGAAAAAACCAACTTTGTTGTTACGACCTTTTGATTTTCTTTAATAAAATGGTTGTTATTGACAGTAGGGCTGTAAAAATGTAGGAGGACATGTAATTCGATTTGCTCTACAATAATGAATGAAAAAACCCATTTTGAATTTTTTGGTTGTTACACCCTTTTGCATTTCAGGTAACGATATATATATATATATATATATATATATATACATATATGTATATGTTACGTTTTTAGACCTTTTCGTAAAAACGGTTTTATTACTTATCCTTCAAGGATTCGTTTTATTGCATCAAATTAAAACACGGACAAATTAATTTTAGAAATATAATGCGGCAACACTTTATTTATTAACACGAGTATTTGTACTACTCAACACTTAGCGATGTTAACACGTCTATATTTGAAATCACACCCTCTGGCAGCGCTTTTATATAGCAAAAATGACGTCGTCTTGTAACTTCGCGAAACTTCTGGGCATGGTTGTTGTTGGTTGTACTTTACTTAACATGTAGCTTTATACTTTATGTGTTTGTATACATGACAATGCTGACTTGTGTGTTTTGCTTATGGTGACTATGTGTGGTTGTATGGATGAGTGTTCTGTGTGTTTTGTGGTTTTGTTTCTTCTATGTGTATATGGCTGTGTATACTTGTGAACCTGTTTAGCTTTATTAGCAGCGTATACTTGCGTACAAGATCATTAAGAATAACATCTCTTAGCATTTATGTTGCTAGGTTTTTCGTTGTTGTTGTTTACACTTATTATTGGCACAGCCTTGAATGATCTTGTATATTTTGGAGTATTCCTTTTCCGTTAATTTGAATATTATCTATATTGTGTTGACCAGGGTTGTAATATTTTGACAACTAGGGATTAATTGCAGTGCTGCCAAGTACATATAGCCACATTGTCGTTTTATTGAAATCTATTTCTAACCTTTGTAATAATATATATATATATATATATATATATATATATATATATATGTATATACACAAAATATTTAAATTTATCAAGGTTTCGTGAAGCACTTTGATAAGATTCTAATAACTTTGGAGCACCATTTTTTAATTCAGAATTTGTTTACAAGAGGGTTGAAGTGTATCCTAGTATAAAGTATGTAAAAGAATTACAATTACTAAGTCTGTGCAATAGCATCTTCCATGCTGTGAGCGATAGCAGTAAGCACAACAATTATTTCAATACTAAATCCATGTGAAAGACTTACTGCCGCGTCCGTAAGCTTGAAAATTTCTTTGGACTAAATTCTGAACGAATATTATGTATTACAGCACGTAGGCCTACATCATTAATTTATAAATATGGTGGTTAGTTCTCTAGTTCTATCACGAAACTGTTTATATATAGAAAGAAATAATTTATTTATTATTTATGTACTTTCAACTCCAAAATAATTGCATTATATTCAGCTACCTAAAAATATCGGCGGACAATTTTTTACTCAGCTGGTGCTAAACCATTTTATTAATCGTACAAAAGTTGTTTAAATATTACATACAAAGGTGTGATATAGGAATATTAATATGTACTATAGGAGACAAAATTTTTATGGAGATTCGTTCCTTATATTTAGTTTGCAGGCGTATGTAATAATTTGTGGTTAATCTGAAAAGAAATAAACACATAATTAAAATTGAATTCATAAATAAAACTATTTTAACTAAATTTTAATAAATTAACTATTTGACATAATGTCATTGTACTATTATAATATGAAATATATTTGTTGGGTTGTTAAGCAATGTCTATATGCATTTCATTGGCGCTGACGATTTGGTATAACGCCAGTAAACTCTAACCACAGTTTTGAAAAGTTTCAAACTTTTGGTATAAAGCGCCAATGAAATACATATAGACATTGCTTAACCACCCAACAAATAAATTTCATATTTTAATTACTTTTAAACTCGTTAAAGACACACATGTGAGTATGTGTAGGTATGTATGTAAATTTTGGAAAATCGTCGAACAAGGAATTAAGTTCACAATATTTAAGAACACAATTTGTGTATAATGTATTTTACTGGATTATGTTATTGTACAAATAATAACTTTAAGTTTTCTAAAATTTTATTGCATTTTACTGGATGGCGCACACATAATTCAGTAAATAGAGGGCCTATTTGAGAGTTTATTGGCTAGGTATATTAAAGCTATCCAAAAATATGTTTTCAATAAAACCTAGTAATCGAAACCAGGTTTTAGTTATAAAAGAGATCAACATATTTAGTTCTTATGAAACTTTTTTAACAAAAAAGATATGTATTTGCAACAGTTTATTTTTCAAGTTTAGTTTTCGGTTACTATAAAAATCAAGATCACCAAACTGATAAGATGTATGATTTCAGAGCTTAAATATAAAAATTTTTTCAAGTTCTTTCGTTCATATTTCACGAATAAATTAACCAATTGCGACCCAGTTTGTGGTGATCGACGTGGCTAGTAAATTTAAAGAGCTAATTAGTTTGTGGAATCGATCGATGAAGCCGGTGAAGATTTGTTCTAAATTTAGCACTTTTAGGAACGTTTTTTCTCCAATTACTCCCTTTTTTTAAATTTAAAAGTTTTCTGCCCTGAAGTTAAAAAAACGGGAGTGTACAAATAACAGAAAAAAAACTCACGACAAATAGTATGTACAGAGCTGATAAATAAATAAAAAAAGAAAACCAACAACATATACATATATAAAGACAAGTCATACGCAACAAACAGTGACAAGCCCTTTATCAGTGATGGCGCATTGACCAGCTCAGAGGTTTTATGTCCACTACTGCGATTGTATAACCCTACCTCACCTTACAAACGCAATAGTTTTGTTTCATTGATTTCAGCGTAGGAATTGCTATTGGCCACTAGGTAATGAAGTATATCATAATATCGCAATTCAAAACATACCGAAAGAGCCTCCGTACGTATAACTAAAACTCCAAAATCAGATTGAAATGTGGGGCCCACATACAAGCAAACATGGAAGGTCTAACCGTTGGATGTGTTACTTGATGATTTAAATACGACTAGCAATTTTAGTTTTCCTGTCAGGTTTATTTACAGGACGATGAATTTTACAACACATGGTTCAAAACACTAAATTCGTTAACTGCACTATAATATAACGTTTTGACTTTAGGTTTGTGCAGAAGACAAGATAAATTTCTCAAGAACAGTGACATGACACTGTCCTCAAACACCCATATTAATTTACATGCCAGCTTTCGAAATCGCGTCGCGTAGTTCATCGATAACTTTCCATACAAAATTTATCCTAGGGTGTCAACACCTTGCCAAATAACTTCTTTGAATCTCGCTCCCGCTACTTGTTCTTGTACTTCACACCGTTCACGTGTGTTTATTTTTCTGGTAAGCTGGTCTACAATTTTAGTATTTATCTGTATTGTGTTCAATAAGATTAAATATAATAAGATTAAAATAAAAAACATTTCTATTAATATATAAATTCATACCATTTAACAAACCATACATACATATGTATAATAAGTGAGCACGTATATGAGGATGTTGACCCACAAGATTTGTATATATCTGAGTATTAACTCCTGCCCTTTTTAAACATTTAACGAAGTCGCAATGAAGTTGTGTTCCAAACATATTCTTTCGATCGCGTGCAGATCATATGGCTATCGAACTTCGACATATACAAGTCAGATGATATCCCAGTAGGTCTTAATATAGTGCTTTTCGCCGTTCGCGCTTCCATTGGCGAAACTATTTAACGCCTCGTAGCAGTAACGCTGTTCTGCTCTTTCCAGATTTCTGGAAAGGTATCTGGAGACCACCAGCTTACGTAACGGGAGAAGTGCTTGCTCTTTTATGAGAAGAGTTGTGTAAGTCCATTCACCATTTCTGGGAATCGTTTATTCTAAATCATTTAATGTGAGGCATTGGCTAATCTATTTAACGCCTCGTACCAGTAACGCTGTTCTGCTCTTTGCAGATTTCTGGAAAGGTATCTGGAGACCACCAGCTTACGTTACGGGAGAAGTGCTTGCTCTTTTATGAGAAGAGTTGTGTAAGTCCATTCACCATTTCTGGGAGTCGTTTATTCTAAACCATTTAATGTGTGGCATGACTTCTTTATCAATAAGTTTCTTATGTTTAGGCCAACCGTTTTCCATATAGTTCTAAGCTTCTCGAAGACTTGATCAGTTTTACCATGTTCTTTAATATCATTGATATTTGAAAATGGAATCTCAAGGTGAGATTTTAAGAAATTACAAAGTAGGTTGATTACATCATGGAAATCCTCTAAAGCATTTTCATTGAGAGGACATCTGGACAAAGTATCGGCAATATACAAATATTTACCAGGGTTATAGGAACCTGACAAATCATACGATTGAAGTTTTCAGGAGACAATTTGAATCCTGCATCATTTAATATGTTTAAGACTTGTTCAAGACGTTCGTTATGCAATTTACGATTTGGCGCGCTTATTAAGATATCATCTACAAATACTACCACACCGTCTAATACGGCCAACAATGAATCCATTATTCTTTGGAAAATTTCAGAAGTTTAGGCTAATCTATATATGAGCCTGTAGTACTAAAAGAGACCTTTGGATTTAGATATAGTTGTAAGTTTCCGAGATTCTTCTTCTAACTCTATTTGTTGATACGCCATACTCAAGTCAAGTTTAGTAAATTTTGGAACAGCGTCTTCTTTTACCTTTAACACTGCCTTACACATTTTAAAAAGTCCCAAGCCACCATCAAATAAATTGCCAAATTTTCTCACAATAGGATTACAGTTTACAAACTTCTGGTCGGAAAAATAGTTTATGTTACAAATTTTTACATCAAATTCTTTCATGAAGTTTCTACCTAAAAGCGGTGGTAGACTATAAGTGGAATAAGCTTTTCTTCATTAACGTACCGCATGAACACCTCACAAGCACTCACAGGAATTATTTTACATTATACGTTTGTTCAGAAATTACATTATTTTCTGACCCAGTATCCAACTCCATATCAAAAGGGTTGTTATTTATGGTTAAATTCAGGGAATGGAGAGAATGAAATTCCAAATCCATTCCTGAAGAAGCTGGTACTCATGAGGTCGCCTCCTACAGTGGTAAATATTCCTGATAAGGGAATTTGTAGCACCATGGCTGGGCCCGGGCAAGAGAACATGAGCAAAATCGTCAAACTAGGAGAAAAGATAGCGAAGCTCCTAGAAATTGTCAAGACAAGATCAAATGTTTACAAGGATATAGTTTCGATGTCTCGAAATACAGGCGTTGTATATGCAAATGTCAGATGAGCTAAGTAGTGGAACTGCTGGTAAGGGCAAAGCGCATTGCAACAAGCAGACGCAGACAGGGGATATGATAAGACCATTTTTACCTGGCCTTGCAGGAGCGACCCCAAAGCGCAGAAGAGACGAAAACACACTTGGGTCAAAGGGGAATAGAGCTAAAAAGAAGAATGACTCACCAAATGATGTCATAAGAGGTGAAATTGGTTCTGTAATATCAGCGGTAAAGAAAAGTGCTACTATGCCGAACCCAAATAATAAAGACTCTGGATAGATAAAGGTCCGTCCCAGGGTAAGAAATAGGGTAAAAAAAGCAGGCGTCACGTTCGGATGCCCTGGTTATTAAATCGTGTGGGAACGCTTCCTATGCTGACATTCTCAGGCAAGTGAAGAAAGACCTCAAGCTTGTTGATCTCGAGGAGAATGTAAGAGGCATTCGGAAAACCGAGAGGGGTGAGCTGCTGCTAGAGCTGAATCGACCTGCTTACCAGAATCCAGGTGAGTTCAGATCGAAAGTGGAAGCGGTACTGGATGAAGCTGCCGAAGTACGAGCACTATCCCAGGAGGTCAGGATTGAAATTAGGGATATAGATGATGTGACTTCTAAGGAGGACATCTATGATGCCACAATTAGTAAATCTAATGAATTTAAAGTACTGCAGATGAGTGTAGTTAAATCGCTGAGGAAAGCGTATGGAGGCACACAAACTGCCACGATTGGCCGGAGTCTTCTAGAGATGTCTAAAAAACGCTTCGGCTGGGTCGTATGTCGAATACGGGAAAAGGTGGCACCGAAAAAGTGTTACAACTGCCTCGACTACGAACATAGGACGAGTAATTGTAAGAGCCAGGTTCTACCCAAGAACTGCTTGCAGTGTGAGGAAAGTGGCCATAGAATTGGAACATGTTTCAATAAACCGTCTAGCATGCTCTGTAGAAAAGGAGCAAACACAAATGCTGACCATGTCACTGGATGTGTAGTTTGCCCGTACTACAAAAGAGCGCTACAAAAGAACAATACTTAAGAATAAAAATGCGCATATTACAGCTAAATTTCAATCATTGCCAAGCAGCCCAAGAGTTGCTTAAGCAAAGCGTACGACATTTAAACATAGACGTTGCTGTACTTAGTGAGCCATATAAGATTGTATCTGCAAATTGGGTTGCTGATAATACAGGTACATCGGCTATATGGGCTACCGGTTCACTAATATTGAGGGAAAAATCAGCACCACAACGTGGGTACACGCGGACCACTGTCTCTGGCATATTTTTGTACAGCTGCTATGTTTCTCCTAGTTATTTTTTCGAGGACTTCCGTGTTATTATAGACAACATAGTGATGGACGCTGCTGCCAGGTGTCCTGTTATAATAGCAGGAGATTTAAATGCGTGGGCTGTTGAATGGGGTTTCCCCTCGACAAATGTAAGAGGGAAGGTTCTATTGGAAGCCATTTCTGCACTGGGTGTTACACTCTTAAGCTCTGGATATGAGAAAACCTTCAGAAGAGGAAATGGTGGTTCCATTATTGACATTACGCTTACCAGCAATACCATCATAACCCGTGTAAGCTGGAGAGTACCTGATCTTTATACTCACAGCGATCACGGTGCCATTATCATAGATGTGCAGGATGATATACGCCATTTAACCCTCCAGCCACGAAATTTAAAGGGATGGAAAGCAAATACCTTTATTATAAAGGAAATATTCAGATATTAATCGAGAAAAACATTTTTTTTCGTGAAAAATTCTTTATTTTTTTCGGATTTAAAATTAAATTTAAAAAATTTAAAGCTAATATTCAACACGTTGCACCTTTATCTAATAGTTACAGATCTTAGAAATAAAACAAGCTATATATAAACCATAAAAATCGGTTATAAAATTTAGATTTTATTTTCAATTTACCGCAGGTACCCAATGTTGTAATGCTACCAACCTTTCATATGCGTGACGATAGCATTTCGTTAGGTGAACAGGTAAAGAAACTAAAGTACAACGGTATTTTGCATGGATCTTGGATTTAAGAGTTATAATATAGAATTTTTCACTAACCTGTAATTCTAAATCGAGAAAATTTGAGTGGATTCTAATATTTATTGCAGCAGTATATGTGGAAATGATGGACAATAAGTGAGTCAGTTCTAATTTGATATAAACACTAGAGCTGTACAAAACAGCTCTTTTGAGTGAGCGCTCTTTTTAGCTCCGCTCACTTTACTGAATTAATTCATTCAGTTCATTCAGTTGTTTCAGTTCATTCAGTAGCTCAGTTGTTTCAGTACTTCAGTTTATTCAGTAACTCAGTTGTTTCACCAGCTCAGTTCATTCAATAGCTCAGTTGTTTTTTTTTTTGCTGGCTACTCTTTAAATTAGTGACGCCCAAAAAATTTTTTCTTGTGTATTAGTGAGTAACAGAAAAATAACAAATTGAGAGAATGTATATATTTACAGCCAAATTATAATGTTAGTAAGAGATTGAAAAACAGAAAAATTATTTTGATATTAAGAAGCAAACATATTAATATATGTATGTACATATTTTTAAATAAAATAATTCAACTTAATTTTTTTAATTTTAAATCATAGTACTCAATTATATTGCGCATAAATTTTGTTTAACAACAACAAAACAACTTATTATTATAATTCATTATAAAAAATCAAAAAAGTTTCTCGAAAAATAAAAGATTGCAATTGTGAATCTTATATAAACGATTCTTATCATGTAATTATAAAAATAAAAACAGCCGCTACGCATGCGCATTCATCGCTTGTTCATTGAGGACTTTATGAAAGAGCATTAACATTTCATTGAATGGCCGCACAACATTTTTTGAGTGTGAACCTGAAAAAAAGCAAGAAAGCATTTGCTAAACATGTACCCTTGTCAACTAAATGAAAGAGCATAAGAATATGTGTGAGTTCTCTCCAAACAATTGTTTCATGAGCTGGGCATCCCTGCTTTAAATAAAGAGCACTACATCACTGTATGTATAAGCACATGTGTATGAATTAATTCATTTTTTTCGTATGGATTTTGACATACAAACTGAAACATCACTGAAAAGAGCTACTGAAAGAGACAGATCTAATGAATCAACTGAAACAACTGAGCTAAAAACGCTCAATTGAATGAAAGATTCACCTCGCTCAATTGACTGAATGATTCAATTAAATTAATTCATTCAGGAGCCGTACACCTCTAATAAAAACAATTTTGTTACACATCTTCTGGTGTTTTACGTTTTAAAATCGGATGACTCGTTCCCGAGTTAGGGTGAAGTATGTCTATGTACCTAGCTAATTTAGAGGCAAAAAATTGCCACGCCCATAAAAAAATCTGGACCTGATGGAAAAAAACCGAAAACGGATTCGAGTTTAGCGCATCAAAATCCATATAGTCCACATAGTTTTATTCAAAGGCAGATTTGGCTGCTGAGCAGTGTTATCAGAGGCAGAAACCACAGCGATTAACTCTAGCTGATCATAAAACCGAAGCGGTCTTGATTAGTAGCCGTATGCCTAGGCAAACTAATACCCTGAATGTTGGCACCTGTTGTATACAGTCAAAGGCATTTCTGGAATATCGAGGCGTCATTCTTTCCGTGAGCACTTGCGATATATAGCATCCAAAGCATCAAAAACCTGCTTGGCGCTATCTCGGATTATGCCAAATACAAGAGGGCCAAAGTATCTTCATAGGAAACTGCTCACTGGAGTAGTAAGAAGCATTATTCTATATGCACAACCCGAGGGGTCAGGTTCACTTAGATACTCAACATATGTGACGTTGGTATCCCGTGTGTGTAGGTTAGCTGCTTTGAGAGCGTGTAGTGCATTTCTAACGTTATCGGAATTAGCCGCTTTTATCATTGCAGGTATGATCCCAATCGATTTAGAAATCATGGATAGGGATAACGCAGACTTATGTTTAGAGAAGTGGCAGGAACGCTGGTCAACCACTATAAAGGGAAGATGGACATATACGTTAATAGCCGACAACAGGTTATGGCTGACGAGGAAACATGGTGATTTAAACTACTACCTAACACAATTCTTGTCTGGACATGGTTGTTTTAGGTCATATCTATTTCGTTTTAAGCACGATTACTCTCCGTTCTGTCCACATTGCAGTGGGAATGCTGAGCATGTCGTCTTTTTCTGCTCACCATTCAACAACTGGAGGTCGTATTAAGAAGAAAGGTTGGGGCATATGATCAGCTCGGGGAATATAGTTTCAATCATGCTGGAATCTTTATCAAATTGAACCACCGCACAGTAAGCTGTCTAGTGGAAAAAATTGAAAATTAACTTTTGAATTTATCAAACAAATACATAAGAGGTGAAAGGTGACACTTCCACGATTCCAGAAGTGGTTTGGTTTTTCATGAGCGTTAGACATGTAAAAAGTTACACGGCCTTAAAGTCGAACTATATTCACAATTTTTTCATAACTTTTAAGTAACAAAAAATGGGTTTGAAAAAATGAATATAAAAAATTCATTTTTCAATAAAAATGCACGGAATTATATTTGTTTTATTCAGAAATGTAATAGAAGCAATGAAAAAAGTTCTAAAATTCAAATATTTATAAAAAAAATTGTGAAGAAATTAGCCAAAATATGTACTTAAAAAAAATAGTTAACTTCGATAGACTCGAAAAACCAGGCACATCACAAAACTACTTTTATGCATCAATAATCGTATTTTCTGTTATATATACTAAAATATGTATAAGAAGGTTTAGGTGTTTTCTATGTCAACTTTTGAAATATAATCATTTTAAAAATCATCCATATTTGATACTTTATTAAAATTATCAGTTGATATTTTTAATGTTTTTTAACGTATGATGCTTTAAACCAAAAAATACCAAGTAGGATGACTCTAACACATATAAAACCTTATTCTCACATATTTGAACACCATGTGAAACTAGCCCTTTATTGATACAAATACGTACTTAAGGAAGAACTGCCAAAGAGCCGGGACCGAAGTGCTTTATATTACAAGCTAAAACCAAAGATATGAACAAACTTTGCATTACTTATTCTCCCAACTAAGACCATTATAGATATGGAATTTCACCTTTATCTTGTTTGCTTAGATGCTTTAAGAGCATGTTACACATTGCATATCGATTGCCATTTAAGACTTGGCAAGTTAGGAATGTTAAGAAAACACTGTATAATAAAAAGAAAAACAAATTCAAGATAAATTTCGATCTGAGACGGGATTAACAGTTGACAAAGTAAAGTCTAATTTTGGCACCAGTAAAGATGGCAATACAGTTCGAAAATTTTTTAACGAATTCAAAAAATCGTCCGAGATTACAAGAGTTAATGAAAAATGTATATATAATTTGAGTTTAATTTAAAAAACAGTGACCTCTGGAAAATCTATAAATATATCTAACTTTAAATAGCTAAGGGAGGAAACTCGAGAAATATATTCAAATAACTATGATTGCTATTATATGCCATCAACGTTGCATAAACTTCTCATTCATGGTTGTAAAATTATAAAATATTTTGATTTACCTATTGGTAATATTTAAATACCTGAATGAATAAACATTTTGTTTCAAATATTTTCTTGGTTTATCTTAGGAATGCTTTCTGATGATGCTTTAGAATGTCTACACAAAACAATTAGAAAGAACAGACTTGAGCACAGTCGAAAACATAGCAGAGAAAATTGAAAACAAGATTTAATTAAAAAACTCCTAATATCTTGTGATCCAGTGATTTCATCTAATAAAAATACAATAAATACCAGCAGCTCTTTCAACGATAATCAAGAAATTAGTAATTACATAATAGTAGATGAATATTTTTAACACTGATTCAGACTCAGAAACTTATTTTAGTGATTAACAAATTGTTTACAATTGTTGTGTTATTTGAATTTGGTTGTTACTTTATTATTAATCTTTATATAAATATGTTTTTTATCTTAAATAATAATTTAATTTTAAAATATTTAGTGTTGTCAATTTGGTAACCATACTCATATAATGTTATTTGAATACTAATGGTTATTTTCAAAACTGTAAACAAAAAACAAATACTTAAAACTTTAAAATAATGTTATATTAGAAAAGGTATACGGCAAGCCTAAATAATTAG
>OY776277.1:65764560-65839560 GCA_963675445.1 Linnaemya vulpina | reverse complement strand
GTCGAAACTTTATATATTGCAAGCGAAGTCAAACAATTAATGACACCTCGTTGCAAAATTTTGAGACCATCACTAGATTCTTTGTCAAATGAAGGAAGCTTGAACAAAATTTTTAATTGATTAGTCACAAGCATTGCGAGGGTTCTCATATGCGTCTTTTAATTTTGGCAAGCTATATCACCCTTCATTACTGATCGGATATTTCGATACAATTTCTTTTGCGTCGCCGGCGAATGACAAAACCGCTCTATATTATTCAAACGCGAACTATTTATATATAAGGCAGTGAAAAGGTCACGCAAGGCTGGCCATGATATATAATGACCTTCAAGTGTGTTTGCACCACACGGAGGTAAGGTAAGATTATGGTCAGAATTATTCACGTTACAATTCTTTGTCACCGAATCATTCACTTTCGGTACCCTTTCAAAACTACTCACTTTCTCATTAATTATTATCGAAATCATCCAGACAGTCCTCATAAATTACTTTTACTTTCTCCCACAATTTTTTCAATTCTTAACGATGAATTTCCAACGTATATACAGTATGCAGATCTTCGCGTGTTTCATTAAATTTTGCTTCAAATTTAATCAGTGCATCTGATACACGGATAAATTTCTTTAAATTTGACGTCATTATACTTTGTGATACAAATTTACTTTTAACACTTTATATCAAATATATATAAATTTGTGGCTTTATTTCAATATATCTAGATTGAATTTAATAAAATTAAATTATAATAAGAGTAAATAACAATAAGAGTAAATAACAACAACGAAAAACCTAGCAACATATATGCTAAGAGATGTTATTCTAAATGATCTTGTACGCAAGTATTCGCTGCTAATAAAGCTAAACATGTTCACAAGTATACACAGCCATATACACATAGGAGAAGAAGAAACAAAACCACACAACTCATAGAACACTCATCCATACAACCACACATAGTTACCATAAACAAAACACACAAGTCAGCATTGCCATGTATACAAACACACGTATATAGCTACATGTTAAGTAAAGTACAACCAACTACAACCATGCCCAGAAGCTTCGCGAAGTTACCAGACGACGTCACTTTGCTATATAAAGACGCTGCCAGAGCTCAGCAGGGGGAGTGTGATTTCAAATATAGACGTGTTAACATCGCTAAGTGTTTAGTAGTAAAAATACTCGTGTTACCCAGCCTTTACACATGCAAGTGCAAGTTCGAAAAACTCAACACACTCACACTTTTTTACTAACACAACCATATTTTTCGTACTTGTAGCGTACTTGCAGATCAACTTGCAAGAGATTTTAGCAGACAGTAATTTTTTAACACTTGCAGCAGGTTAATGTCAAATATATAGACAGTGTTACCAAATTTACTTGATTGAGGAAACAATAACTATAATTTTAACTTATTTTATAATATTTCTTGGTTTTTTTAACATATGCATAAAGTCGACAATTGGTTTCATATTAAAACATCAATTTAATTAGAAAATGTTATAATAATTACTAATGCCAATTGTTTCCATAAAAACGTATCCCACTTATCTCATTGGTAACTCTGATTAATAAACAAAACCAAAAAAAATGGAGATCGCTTCTTTTTCGTAGAGGTTTTACCCAATATCTTCTCTTTATAGGTCTTGCTTTTTCTTTTTATATTTTCTCACATAATTTTTTCATATAATAAACCAATTTTTTTAGTTCATTTGCCTTCGACGACATCTTGAAAATGAACTTCCACTTGACTGTGTAAGCTTTTATGCAACTTGCATGACATTCGGCTATTTCATCACCATTTTCGATGTTAATATGTATATACAACTTGCAAGTAATTACTTGCATGTGTAAAGACAGGGTTAATAAAGTAATAAATAAAGTGTTGCCGCATTATATTTCTAAAATTAATTTGTCTGTGTTTTAATTTGATGCAATTAAACGAATCCTAGAAGGATAAGTAAAAAAAACCGTTTTTACGAAAAGGTCTAAAAACGTAACAATATATATATATATATATATATATATATATATATATATAACGAGTGATTTTTTTGCTATTATCTTTTTGGCAACACTAGTTTTGACAGCTCGCGCACGTTTTGTATCTTGTGTCACTGTCTAACATCTTCAGTTTGGTCTATAATTTAATCATGAATCGTCTTACAAACGAACAACGCTTGCAAATTATTGAATTTTATTACCAAAATGCGTGCTCTGTTAAGAAAGTTCATCGCGCGCTTCTTCCATTTTATGGTCAGTTTAATCGACCTACTGAGGCTTCTATTCGGGCTATTGTAAAAAAATTTCGCACCAAATTTACATTGTTGGACATTAAACCACCAACACGCTTACGTAGAGTGCGAACTGAAGAAAATATCGCAGCCGTATCGGCCAGTGTGGGCGATGACCGTGAATTATCGATTCGGCGCCGTTCGCAGCAATTGGGCCTCTGTTACTCCACTACGTGGAAAATTTTGCGGAAGGATTTGGGTGTGAAGCCTTATAAGATACAGCTGGTGCAAGAATTGAAGCCAAACGACCTACCACAACGCCAAATATTTGGTGAATGGGCTCTTGAAAAGTTAAATGAAGATCCACTTTTTTATCGAAGAATTGTGTTCAGCGACGAGGCTCATTTCTGGTTGAATGGATACGTGAACAAGCAAAACTGCCGTATTTGGAGTGAAGAGCAGCCAGAAGCATTGCAAGAGCTACCAATGCATCCACAAAAAACAACCGTTTGGTGCGGATTATGGGCTGGCGGCATCATTGGGCCGTATTTCTTCAAAGATGATGCGAATCACAACGTTACTGTGAATGGTGAGCGCTACCGTGCGATGATAACAAACTTTTTTTTGCCCAAAATGGAAGAGCTTGACTTGCATGACATGTGGTTTCAACAAGACGGTGCCACATGCCACACAGCACGCGAAACAATGGACCAATTGAGAGGCGAGTTCGGTGAACAGTTTATTTCACGCTTGGGACCAGTCAATTGGCCGCCCAGATCGTGCGATTTAACGCCTCTAGACTATTTTTTGTGGGGCTATGTTAAGGCTAATGTCTATAGCGACAAGCCCCCTTCGATTGACGCACTGGAAGCCAACATTGCCAACATTATTCGTGAGATACCTGCCGAAATGTTGGAAAGAGTATGCCAAAATTGGACTAAGCGGATGGACCATTTGAGGAGCAGCCGCGGCCAACATTTGCATGAAATAATCTTCAAACATTAAATTATATCGACCCAACTATCAATCCAACTAAATATTTCATGCATTTTTCTGAATTTTGTGTTTTCTTTTTTTTTAATTTCCGATAGTTCTTATAAAATCACCCATTAGATACATATATATATATATATATATATATATATATATATATAGATACATATATATATATATATATATATATATATATATATATATATTTATTTATATTTTAACTCCTTTTTAATTATGTGCTGATTCTTTTTTCCCAAAAGCTTACTTAAAAATTCTAAGTGATCAGTTGAGGGGTTTTAGCAGATCATCAGGGAATCTTTACCCAACATTTCTTAGAACAACTAAAGACATTTATTTCAAACTTCCACTTTAATAAGTGAGAAGCTTAAAAAAAATATCAAAGTCATAACAAGAACTTTGTTTATTTCTCAAAAACAGTTTACTTAATTACTTGCTCAAACTAGGCCGAAGAACACAAACTGCTTCGTGCAAGAATATTGTTCTCTCAAATACACGCTCTTTTACCAAAACTTGCAGCATTAGATAATTTTGCGTTTATATTGGGATATATGTTAAGTACGGGTTCACACCCACTATTATACTCTTAAATACCTTTAAGGCTCCATTAGCCAGACGCTGAAATCGCAAGCGTAGCACAGCGCAAGTGCTAACGCTCCGCTTATAGAATGCTTAAAAACGCACCATGTTTTTACAGAAAAAAATTGTGTATGTACATATGTATATATGTGTATGTACATACAATAAATTGTAATGTTTAAAGTTATTTGAGTGGTAATATTAAAAAAGAAGGTATGTATATTGTAAAATGGATATGGAAAATATATGTTTATTTGTTTAAACTTTTTACGTTTGTGCAAAATGTCACAGAATACTGTTTAGCTTGTGGTGTTTATCATTTAAAAACAAAAAGTGAACACAAGACTACGCCTTAGATCCCGAGATTGACTTCGCCCTCAATCATGAATATGGTTCCGAATTTTTCTGACATGCAGTAGTGCAAGATTGCGTTTATTGTTATCGGGTTGTCTCCATAGCATAGCACAGGTCGCTAAACATTATCGACACATTTGCCTGCATGTACATACATAAAATACAGTATTTTGTGCTTTTATAAAGTAAAACAAGTTATATAGCAAATTAATTTATTGAATATGCTATGTATATCTACAAATGTATCAACTATATGTTAAAATACTAAACCAAACAAGAAGTACAAAATAAAAAGCTTTTGTGCCGCACTCTCATTCAACATATATACATACATGCCATCACTCTTGCGTATTTCTGTGTGAAATTCTATTTTCTGTAGGCTCTTTAGCGAGACGTTAAAACGCAAGCGCAAACGCAAGCGCAGCGCAGCGCAACGCGCTAACGCAACTCCGCTTATAGGATGCTTAAAACCGCACCATATGTTTTTACAGAAAAAAAGTGTATGTACATATATGTATATGTATATGTACATACAACAAATTGTAGTGTTTAAATTTATTTGAGTGATAATATTAAAAAAGAAGATATGTATATTGTAAAATGGATATGGAAAATATATGTTTATTTGTTTAAACTTTTTACGTTTGGGCAAAATGTCATAGAGTACTGTTTAGCTTGAGGTGTTTATCTTTTAAAAACAAAAAGTCAAAATATCTGCTTAAAACAGTGATGGATTTTGCGCTTGTACAGAAAACGTACGAAATGGTATAAATAGTACAGTACTTTATTTTAAACTTGTGATCGGTGTAACATCTTCATTATATGTATATCTATATTATAATTTTACTAATACATATATTTTATAAGGGTGCTGCTGGCTGAAGTAGTGAACACAAGACAACGATGCCTTAGATCCTGAGATTGTGTTTATTATTATCGGGCTGTCTTAATAAAACGCACTGGTCGCTTAACATTATCCACACATTTGTCTGCATGTAAATACATATATTACATATGTAGTAATATTGGTGCCAAATGAATTTATGCCCATGCGTTCATATATCTGGATATACATACGTATGTATAACATTAACCTACTATTGTACAAAAAATATTTACAGTCTTTTGTGATTAAGTTATATAGCAAATTAATTTATTGAATATGCTATGTATATCTACAAATGTATCAACTAAATGTGCAAATATCAAACCAAACAAGAAGTACAAAATAAAAAGCTTTTGTGCCGCACTCTCATTCAACATACATACATGCCATCACTCTTGAGTATTTCTGCGTAAAATTCTATTTTCTGTAGGTTGGCTGCGCTGCGTTGCGTTTTTCAACGTTCAATTAAGCATTTTCGCAATTTTCCATGTAACAGATTGGATCAGCATGAATGATATAGGGTTATAGGGCTATTACACTGCGTACATGTTGGCCGACATGCTCGACGGCAAAGTTTACGTTTTGCTATTACACTATCGAACGCTGATGGCGTACTTCATTATACAAAAATTGCGAAAGCATGGCAATGAAGCGGAAAGTTGTAGCAGCTATGGTTATCAATGACATACTATTGCAAGAGGAAAACGAAAATAAAGTTTAATATATTGTACCTAATAATATATAATTGCATATTGTGGTATATATATGACGCTTTTTTTACACAATTGCGCCAGATTTTTATATAATTCAATTAGTTCTTCCCAAAAACTAACGTTACTGAAAGACATGTTTTTCGCAACTTTCCGATCAACGCACATCAACGTCATCGGCAAAGGCAACAAGTGAACTGAATTTTTATATGAAGTACGACCGACACGTTATTACACCAGTATAGTACGCCACGAACATCAAAAAATCAAAAATTTTTTAAAACCGACCAACATGTCTCACGACATGCTATTACACCAGGAGATTTGGTACGTCGTGGAGCATGTTGGCCAACATATACGTCAGTGTAATAGCCCTATTAAAATGTTATAGGCCTATTACACTGTCGTACATACTTCAGTACCAGTGTGGCCATATAAAGATAATTTATAGCTAAACTTGCTTTAAAATATGCTATAGATAACCGTAACTGTCAAAGAGAAATGCAAAAATTTTTGTTATCTTAGCTAATATATCTTTATAAATGGTTTAGTTTTCATAATGTTTCCTTATTGCACATCACTTCAATGAAACAAACTGATTAAAAAGTAATAAAATATCAGGGTTGTTGTAGAATCTGATTGCTATCATAATCAGATTTGAAATCGACACAGAATTCATTTTGGAGTCACAGAAACAGATATTTATCGTTTTTGTGTTCGAATCGGAATTGTGTCAGAACTGGGTGTCACAGCACCTGTTTTTATTATTTCCTTACCAAAAATAATCTGATCAGGTGGCAGATTTGTATATTTGTTTTAGGCTGGTATATACAATTTGGCTCACAATTTAAGTAAATTTATTTTTTTATTTATTAAACTAAAAAAAGCAAACATTTTCATTATTATTATTTTTATAGGCTAATTGTTCTAACTCAGTTAAAATCTCAGAAAGACACGATGATAAATATTCCTAGGCACAAAGGAAGTCAACATCAGTTTTATTCAACTTACACAGCAGAGCAGAACAGCTGTTTTCGAAAGTCGCTACACTTTCATCTTCAGTGCTCATGTGTATATTGTGTTTATCACCACTGTTTAGGTGGCTTAGCTGAATGTGATAACAGTTTTCTATTTACACAAATTTTATTGTGAAAAAGAATCCGAGAACTGTATCAACCTGATGTTAACACTTGTGTATTATGATACCTGTGTTACCATTTGATTATTTTCTTCATGTCTCATTTTTCTGAATTTTTTGTTCCATTATACATTAAGTCAAACTTTTTTGGTTTGAATTTTATACTTAAGTATATGTGAAAGTTTATCCAATTTTCATTGGTAGCTCAAGCCAAAGCTTAAATTTGTATGTGATTTTATTTTTTTTAACATTTTTATTTTGCTATATTAATATTTTTATAGGCTAATTGTTCTAACTTAGTTAAAATCTCAGAAAGACATGATGATAAATATTCCTAGGCACAAAGGAAGTCAACATCAGTTTTATTCAACTTACACAGCAGAGCAGAACAGCTGTTTTCGAAAGTCGCTACACTTTCATCTTCAGTGCTCATGTGTATATTGTGTTTATCACCACTGTTTAGGTGGCTTAGCTGAATGTGATAACAGTTTTCTATTTACACAAATTTTATTGCGAAAAAGAATCCGAGAACTGTATCAACCTGATGTTAACAGTTGTGTGTTATGATACCTGTGTTACCATTTGATTATTTTCTTCATGTCTCATTTTTCTGAATTTTTTGTTCCATTATACATTAAGTCAAACTTTTTTGGTTTGAATTTTATACTTAAGTATATGTGAACGTTTTTCCAATTTTCATTGGTAGCTCAAGCCAAAGCTTAAATTGTATGTGATTTTATTTTTTTGAACATTTTTATTTTGCTATATTAATATTTTTATAGGCTAATTGTTCTAACTTAGTTAAAATCTCAGAAAGACATGATGATAAATATTCCTAGGCACAAAGGAAGTCAACATCAGTTTTATTCAACTTACACAGCAGAGCAGAACAGCTGTTTTCGAAAGTCGCTACACTTTCATCTTCAGTGCTCATGTGTATATTGTGTTTATCACCACTGTTTAGGTGGCTTAGCTGAATGTGATAACAGTTTTCTATTTACACAAATTTTATTGTGAAAAAGAATCCGAGAACTGTATCAACCTGATGTTAACACTTGTGTGTTATGATACCTGTGTTACCATTTGATTATTTTCTTCATGTCTCATTTTTCTGAATTTTTTGTTCCATTATACATTAAGTCAAACTTTTTTGGTTTGAATTTTATACTTAAGTATATGTGAACGTTTTTCCAATTTTCATTGGTAGCTCAAGCCAAAGCTTAAATTGTATGTGATTTTATTTTTTTGAACATTTTTATTTTGCTATATTAATATTTTTATAGGCTAATTGTTCTAACTTAGTTAAAATCTCAGAAAGACATGATGATAAATATTCCTAGGCACAAAGGAAGTCAACATCAGTTTTATTCAACTTACACAGCAGAGCAGAACAGCTGTTTTCGAAAATCGCTACACTTTCATCTTCAGTGCTCATGTGTATATTGTGTTTATCACCACTGTTTAGGTGGCTTAGCTGAATGTGATAACAGTTTTCTATTTACACAAATTTTATTGTGAAAAAGAATCCGAGAACAGTGTCAACCTGATGTTAACACTTGTGTGTTATGATACCTGTGTCACCATTTGATTATTTTCTTCATGTCTCATTTTTCTGAATTTTTTGTTCCATTATACATTAAGTCAAACTTTTTTGGTTTGAATTTTATACTTAAGTATATGTGAACGTTTTTCCAATTTTCATTGGTAGCTCAAGCCAAAGCTTAAATTTGTATGTGATTTTATTTTTTTGAACATTTTTATTTTGCTATATTAATATTTTTATAGGCTAATTGTTCTAACTTAGTTAAAATCTCAGAAAGACATGATGATAAATATTCCTAGGCACAAGGGAAGTCAACATCAGTTTTATTCAACTTACACAGCAGAGCAGAACAGCTGTTTTCGAAAGTCGCTACACTTTCATCTTCAGTGCTCATGTGTATATTGTGTTTATCACCACTGTTTAGGTGGCTTAGCTGAATGTGATAACAGTTTTCTATTTACACAAATTTTATTGTGAAAAAGAATCCGAGAACTGTATCAACCTGATGTTAACACTTGTGTGTTATGATACCTGTGTTACCATTTGATTATTTTCTTCATGTCTCATTTTTCTGAATTTTTTGTTCCAGTATACATTAAGTCAAACTTTTTTGGTTTGAATTTTATACTTAAGTATATGTGAACGTTTTTCCAATTTTCATTGGTAGCTCAAGCCAAAGCTTAAATTGTATGTGATTTTATTTTTTTGAACATTTTTATTTTGCTATATTAATATTTTTATAGGCTAGATGTTCTAACTTAGTTAAAATCTCAGAAAGACATGATGATAAATATTCCTAGGCACAAAGGAAGTCAACATCAGTTTTATTCAACTTACGCAGCAGAGCAGAACAGCTGTTTTCGAAAGTCGCTACACTTTCATCTTCAGTGCTCATGTGTATATTGTGTTTATCACCACTGTTTAGGTGGCTTAGCTGAATGTGATAACAGTTTTCTATTTACACAAATTTTATTGTGAAAAAGAATCCGAGAACTGTATCAACCTGATGTTAACACTTGTGTGTTATGATACCTGTGTTACCATTTCATTATTTTCTTCATGTCTCATTTTTCTGAATTTTTTGTTCCATTATACATTAGGTCAAACTTTTTTGGTTTGAATTTTATACTTAAGTATATGTGAACGTTTTTCTAACTTTCATTGGTAGCTCAAGCCAAAGCTTAAATTGTATGTGATTTTATTTTTTTGAACATTTTTATTTTGCTATATTAATATTTTTATAGGCTAATTGTTCTAACTTAGTTAAAATCTCAGAAAGACATGATGATAAATATTCCTAGGCACAAAGGAAGTCATCATCAGTTTTATTCAACTTACACAGCAGAGCAGAACAGCTGTTTTCGAAAGTCGCTACACTTTCATCTTCAGTGCCATGTGTATATTGTGTTTATCACCACTGTTTAGGTGGCTTAGCTGAATGTGATAACAGTTTTCTATTTACACAAATTTTATTGTGAAAAAGAATCCGAGAACTGTATCAACCTGATGTTAACACTTGTGTGTTATGATACCTGTGTTACCATTTGATTATTTTCTTCATGTCTTATTTTTCTGAATTTTTTGTTCCATTATACATTAAGTCAAACTTTTTTGGTTTGAATTTTATACTTAAGTATATGTGAACGTTTTTCCAATTTTCATTGGTAGCTCAAGCCAAAGCTTAAATTGTATGTGATTTTATTTTTTTGAACATTTTTATTTTGCTATATTAATATTTTTATAGGCTAATTGTTCTAACTTAGTTAAAATCTCAGAAAGACATGATGATAAATATTCCTAGGCACAAAGGAAGTCAATATCAGTTTTATTCAACTTACACATCAGAGCAGAACAGCTGTTTTCGAAAGTCGCTACACTTTTATCTTCAGTGCTCATGTGTATATTGTGTTTATCACCACTGTTTAGGTGGCTTAGCTGAATGTGATAACAGTATTCTATTTACACAAATTTTATTGTGAAAAAGAATCCGAGAACTGTATCAACCTGATGTTAACACTTGTGTGTTATGATACCTGTGTTACCATTTGATTATTTTCTTCATGTCTCATTTTTCTGAATTTTTTGTTCCATTATACATTAAGTCAAACTTTTTTGGTTTGAATTTTATACTTAAGTATATGTGAACGTTTTTCCAATTTTCATTGGTAGCTCAAGCCAAAGCTTAAATTGTATGTGATTTTATTTTTTTGAACATTTTTATTTTGCTATATTAATATTTTTATAGGCTAATTGTTCTAACTTAGTTAAAATCTCAGAAAGACATGATGATAAATATTCCTAGGCACAAAGGAAGTCAACATCAGTTTTATTCAACTTACACAGCAGAGCAGAACAGCTGTTTTCGAAAGTCGCTACACTTTCATCTTCAGTGCTCATGTGTATATTGTGTTTATCACCACTGTTTAGGTGGCTTAGCTGAATGTGATAACAGTTTTCTATTTACACAAATTTTATTGTGAAAAAGAATTCGAGAACTGTATCAACCTGATGTTAACACTTGTGTGTTATGATACCTGTGTTACCATTTGATTATTTTCTTCATGTCTCATTTTTCTGAATTTTTTGTTCCATTATACATTAAGTCAAACTTTTTTGGTTTGAATTTTATACTTAAGTATATGTGAACGTTTTTCCAATTTTCATTGGTAGCTCAAGCCAAAGCTTAAATTGTATGTGATTTTATTTTTTTGAACATTTTTATTTTGCTATATTAATATTTTTATAGGCTAATTGTTCTAACTTAGTTAAAATCTCAGAAAGACATGATGATAAATATTCCTAGGCACAAAGGAAGTCAACATCAGTTTTATTCAACTTACACAGCAGAGCAGAACAGCTGTTTTCGAAAGTCGCTACACTTTCATCTTCAGTGCTCATGTGTATATTGTGTTTATCACCACTGTTTAGGTGGCTTAGCTGAATGTGATAACAGTTTTCTATTTACACAAATTTTATTGTGAAAAAAATCCGAGAACTGTATCAAACTGATGTTAACACTTGTGTGTTATGATACCTGTGTTACCATTTGATTATTTTCTTCATGTCTCATTTTTCTGAATTTTTTGTTCCATTATACATTAAGTCAAACTTTTTTGGTTTGAATTTTATACTTAAGTATATGTGAACGTTTTTCCAATTTTCATTGGTAGCTCAAGCCAAAGCTTAAATTGTATGTGATTTTATTTTTTTGAACATTTTTATTTTGCTATATTAATATTTTTATAGGCTAATTGTTCTAACTTAGTTAAAATCTCAGAAAGACATGACGATAAATATTCCTAGGCACAAAGGAAGTCAACATCAGTTTTATTCAACTTACACAGCAGAGCAGAACAGCTGTTTTCGAAAGTCGCTACACTTTCATCTTCAGTGCTCATGTGTATATTGTGTTTATCACCACTGTTTAGGTGGCTTAGCTGAATGTGATAACAGTTTTCTATTTACACAAATTTTATTGTGAAAAAGAATCCGAGAACTGTATCAACCTGATGTTAACACTTGTGTGTTATGATACCTGTGTTACCATTTGATTATTTTCTTCATGTCTAATTTTTCTGAATTTTTTGTTCCATTATACATTAAGTCAAACTTTTTTGGTTTGAATTTCATACTTAAGGATATGTGAACGTTTTCCCAATTTTCATTGGTAGCTCAAGCCAAAGCTTAAATTGTATGTGATTTTATTTTTTTGAACATTTTTATTTTGCTATATTAATATTTTTATAGGCTAATTGTTCTAACTTAGTTAAAATCTCAGAAAGACATGATGATAAATATTCCTAGGCACAAAGGAAGTCAACATCAGTTTTATTCAACTTACACAGCAGAGCAGAACAGCTGTTTTCGAAAGTCGCTACACTTTCATCTTCAGTGCTCATGTGTATATTGTGTTTATCACCACTGTTTAGGTGGCTTAGCTGAATGTGATAACAGTTTTCTATTTACACAAATTTTATTGTGAAAAAGAATCCGAGAACTGTATCAACCTGATGTTAACACTTGTGTGTTATGATACCTGTGTTACCATTTGATTATTTTCTTCATGTCTCATTTTTCTGAACTTTTTGTTCCATTATACATTAAGTCAAACTTTTTTGGTTTGAATTTTATACTTAAGTATATGTGAACGTTTTCCCAATTTTCATTGGTAGCTCAAGCCAAAGCTTAAATTGTATGTGATTTTATTTTTTTTTAACATTTTTATTTTGCTATATTAATATTTTTATAGGCTAATTGTTCTAACTTAGTTAAAATCTCAGAAAGACATGATGATAAATATTCCTAGGCACAAAGGAAGTCACCATCAGTTTTATTCAACTTACACAGCAGAGCAGAACAGCTGTTTTCGAAAGTCGCTACACTTTCATCTTCAGTGCTCATGTGTATATTGTGTTTATCACCACTGTTTAGGTGGCTTAGCTGAATGTGATAACAGTTTTCTATTTACACAAATTTTATTGTGAAAAAGAATCCGAGAACTGTATCAACCTGATGTTAACACTTGTGTGTTATGATACCTGTGTTACCATTTGATTATTTTCTTCATGTCTCATTTTTCTGAATTTTTTGTTCCATTATACATTAAGTCAAACTTTTTCGGTTTGAATTTTATACTTAAGTATATGTGAACGTTTTTCCAATTTTCATTGGTAGCTCAAGCCAAAGCTTAAATTGTATGTGATTTTATTTTTTTGAACATTTTTATTTTGCTATATTAATATTTTTATAGGCTAATTGTTCTAACTTAGTTAAAATCTCAGAAAGACATGATGATAAATATTCCTAGGCACAAAGGAAGTCAACATCAGTTTTATTCAACTTACACAGCAGAGCAGAACAGCTGTTTTCGAAAGTCACTACACTTTCATCTTCAGTGCTCATGTGTATATTGCGTTTATCACCATTGTTTAGGTGGCTTAGCTGAATGTGATAACAGTTTTCTATTTATACAAATTTTATTGTGAAAAAGAATCCGAGAACTGTATCAACCTGATGTTAACACTTGTGTGTTATGATACCTGTGTTACCATTTGATTATTTTCTTCATGTCTCATTTTTCTGAATTTTTTGTTCCATTATACATTAAGTCAAACTTTTTTGGTTTGAATTTTATACTTAAGTATATGTGAACGTTTTTCCAATTTTCATTGGTAGCTCAAGCCAAAGCTTAAATTGTATGTGATTTTATTTTTTTGAACATTTTTATTTTGCTATATTAATATTTTTATAGGCTAATTGTTCTAACTTAGTTAAAATCTCAGAAAGACATGATGATAAATATTCCTAGGCACAAAGGAAGTCAACATCAGTTTTATTCAACTTACACAGCAGAGCAGAACAGCTGTTTTCGAAAGTCGCTACACTTTCATCTTCAGTGCTCATGTGTATATTGTGTTTATCACCACTGTTTAGGTGGCTTAGCTGAATGTGATAACAGTTTTCTATTTACACAAATTTTATTGTGAAAAAGAATCCGAGAACTGTATCAACCTGATGTTAACACTTGTGTGTTATGATACCTGTGTTACCATTTGATTATTTTCTTCATGTCTCATTTTTCTGAATTTTTTGTTCCATTATACATTAAGTCAAACTTTTTTGGTTTGAATTTTATACTTAAGTATATGTGAACGTTTTTCCAATTTTCATTGGTAGCTCAATCCAAAGCTTAAATTGTATGTGATTTTATTTTTTTGAACATTTTTATTTTGCTATATTAATATTTTTATAGGCTAATTGTTCTAAGTTAGTTAAAATCTCAGAAAGACATGATGATAAATATTCCTAGGCACAAAGGAAGTCAACATCAGTTTTATTCAACTTACACAGCAGAGCAGAACAGCTGTTTTCGAAAGTCGCTACACTTTCATCTTCAGTGCTCATGTGTATATTGTGTTTATCACCACTGTTTAGGTGGCTTAGCTGAATGTGATAACAGTTTTCTATTTACACAAATTTTATTGTGAAAAAAATCCGAGAACTGTATCAAACTGATGTTAACACTTGTGTGTTATGATACCTGTGTTACCATTTGATTATTTTCTTCATGTCTCATTTTTCTGAATTTTTTGTTCCATTATACATTAAGTCAAACTTTTTTGGTTTGAATTTTATACTTAAGTATATGTGAACGTTTTTCCAATTTTCATTGGTAGCTCAAGCCAAAGCTTAAATTGTATGTGATTTTATTTTTTTGAACATTTTTATTTTGCTATATTAATATTTTTATAGGCTAATTGTTCTAACTTAGTTAAAATCTCAGAAAGACATGACGATAAATATTCCTAGGCACAAAGGAAGTCAACATCAGTTTTATTCAACTTACACAGCAGAGCAGAACAGCTGTTTTCGAAAGTCGCTACACTTTCATCTTCAGTGCTCATGTGTATATTGTGTTTATCACCACTGTTTAGGTGGCTTAGCTGAATGTGATAACAGTTTTCTATTTACACAAATTTTATTGTGAAAAAGAATCCGAGAACTGTATCAACCTGATGTTAACACTTGTGTGTTATGATACCTGTGTTACCATTTGATTATTTTCTTCATGTCTAATTTTTCTGAATTTTTTGTTCCATTATACATTAAGTCAAACTTTTTTGGTTTGAATTTCATACTTAAGGATATGTGAACGTTTTCCCAATTTTCATTGGTAGCTCAAGCCAAAGCTTAAATTGTATGTGATTTTATTTTTTTGAACATTTTTATTTTGCTATATTAATATTTTTATAGGCTAATTCTTCTAACTTAGTTAAAATCTCAGAAAGACATGATGATAAATATTCCTAGGCACAAAGGAAGTCAACATCAGTTTTATTCAACTTACACAGCAGAGCAGAACAGCTGTTTTCGAAAGTCGCTACACTTTCATCTTCAGTGCTCATGTGTATATTGTGTTTATCACCACTGTTTAGGTGGCTTAGCTGAATGTGATAACAGTTTTCTATTTACACAAATTTTATTGTGAAAAAGAATCCGAGAACTGTATCAACCTGATGTTAACACTTGTGTGTTATGATACCTGTGTTACCATTTGATTATTTTCTTCATGTCTCATTTTTCTGAACTTTTTGTTCCATTATACATTAAGTCAAACTTTTTTGGTTTGAATTTTATACTTAAGTATATGTGAACGTTTTCCCAATTTTCATTGGTAGCTCAAGCCAAAGCTTAAATTGTATGTGATTTTATTTTTTTTTAACATTTTTATTTTGCTATATTAATATTTTTATAGGCTAATTGTTCTAACTTAGTTAAAATCTCAGAAAGACATGATGATAAATATTCCTAGGCACAAAGGAAGTCACCATCAGTTTTATTCAACTTACACAGCAGAGCAGAACAGCTGTTTTCGAAAGTCGCTACACTTTCATCTTCAGTGCTCATGTGTATATTGTGTTTATCACCACTGTTTAGGTGGCTTAGCTGAATGTGATAACAGTTTTCTATTTACACAAATTTTATTGTGAAAAAGAATCCGAGAACTGTATCAACCTGATGTTAACACTTGTGTGTTATGATACCTGTGTTACCATTTGATTATTTTCTTCATGTCTCATTTTTCTGAATTTTTTGTTCCATTATACATTAAGTCAAACTTTTTCGGTTTGAATTTTATACTTAAGTATATGTGAACGTTTTTCCAATTTTCATTGGTAGCTCAAGCCAAAGCTTAAATTGTATGTGATTTTATTTTTTTGAACATTTTTATTTTGCTATATTAATATTTTTATAGGCTAATTGTTCTAACTTAGTTAAAATCTCAGAAAGACATGATGATAAATATTCCTAGGCACAAAGGAAGTCAACATCAGTTTTATTCAACTTACACAGCAGAGCAGAACAGCTGTTTTCGAAAGTCACTACACTTTCATCTTCAGTGCTCATGTGTATATTGCGTTTATCACCATTGTTTAGGTGGCTTAGCTGAATGTGATAACAGTTTTCTATTTATACAAATTTTATTGTGAAAAAGAATCCGAGAACTGTATCAACCTGATGTTAACACTTGTGTGTTATGATACCTGTGTTACCATTTGATTATTTTCTTCATGTCTCATTTTTCTGAATTTTTTGTTCCTTTGTGCCTAGGAATATTTATCATCATGTCTTTCTGAGATTTTAACTAAGTTAGAACAATTAGCCTATAAAAATATTAATATAGCAAAATAAAAATGTTCAAAAAAAATAAAATCACATACAATTTAAGCTTTGGCTTGGGCTACCAATGAAAATTGGAAAAACGTTCACATATACTTAAGTATAAAATTCAAACCAAAAAAGTTTGACTTAATGTATAATGGAACCAAAAATTCAGAAAAATGAGACATGAAGAAAATAATGAAATGGTAACACAGGTATCATAACACACAAGTATTAACATCAGGTTGATACAGTTCTCGGATTCTTTTTCACAATAAAATTTCTGTAAATAGAAAACTGTTATCACATTCAGCTAAGCCACCTAACCAGTGGTGATAAACACAATATACACATGAGGACTGAAGATGAAAGTGTAGCGACTTTCGAAAACAGCTGTTCTGCTCTGCTGTGTAAGTTGAATAAAACTGATGTTGACTTCCTTTGTGCCTAGGAATATTTATCATCATGTCTTTCTGAGATTTTAACTAAGTAAGAACAATTAGCCTATAAAAATATTAATATAGCAAAATAAAAATGTTCAAAAAAATAAAATCACATACAATTTAAGCTTTGGCTTGAGCTACCAATGAAAATTGGAAAAACGTTCACATATACTTAAGTATAAAATTCAAAACAAAAAAGTTTGACTTAATGTATAATGGAACAAAAAATTCAGAAAAATGAGACATGAAGAATATAATCAAATGGTAACACAGGTATCATAACACACAAGTGTTAACATCAGGTTATCACATTCAGCTAAGCCACCTAAACAGTGGTGATAAACACAATATACACATGAGCACTGAAGATGAAAGTGTAGCGACTTTCGAAAACAGCTGTTCTGCTCTGCTGTGTAAGTTGAATAAAACTGATGTTGACTTCCTTTGTGCCTAGGAATATTTATCATCATGTCTTTCTGAGATTTTAACTAAGTTAGAACAATTAGCCTATAAAAATATTAATATAGCAAAATAAAAATGTTCAAAAAAATAAAATCACATACAATTTAAGCTTTGGCTTGAGCTACCAATGAAAATTGGAAAAACGTTCACATATACTTAAGTATAAAATTCAAACCAAAAAAGTTTGACTTAATGTATAATGGAACAAAAAATTCAGAAAAATGAGACATGAAGAAAATAATCAAATGGTAACACAGGTATCACAACACACAAGTGTTAACATCAGGTTGATACAGTTCTCGGATTCTTTTTCACAATAAAATTTGTGTAAATAGAAAACTGTTATCACATTCAGCTAAGCCACCTAAACAGTGGTGATAAACACAATATACACATGAGCACTGAAGATGAAAGTGTAGCGACTTTCGAAAACAGCTGTTCTGCGCTGCTGTGTAAGTTGAATAAAACTGATGTTGACTTCCTTTGTGCCTAGGAATATTTATCATCATGTCTTTCTGAGATTTTAACTAAGTTAGAACAATTAGCCTATAAAAATATTAATATAGCAAAATAAAAATGTTCAAAAAAATAAAATCACATACAATTTAAGCTTTGGCTTGAGCTACCAATGAAAATTGGAAAAACGTTCACATATACTTAAGTATAAAATTCAAACCAAAAAAGTTTGACTTAATGTATAATGGAACAAAAAATTCAGAAAAATGAGACATGAAGAAAATAATCAAATGGTAACACATTTATCATAACACTCAAGTGTTAACATCAGGTTGATACAGTTCTCGGATTCTTTTTCACAATAAAATTTGTGTAAATAGAAAACTGTTATCACATTCAGCTAAGCCACCTAAACAGTGGTGATAAACACAATATACACATGAGCACTGAAGATGAAAGTGTAGCGACTTTCGAAAACAGCTGTTCTGCTCTGCTGTGTAAGTTGAATAAAACTGATGTTGACTTCCTTTGTGCCTAGGAATATTTATCATCATGTCTTTCTGAGATTTTAACTAAGTTAGAACAATTAGCCTATAAAAATATTAATATAGCAAAATAAAAATGTTCAAAAAAATAAAATCACATACAATTTAAGCTTTGGCTTGAGCTACCAATGAAAATTGGAAAAACGTTCACATATACTTAAGTATAAAATTCAAACCAAAAAAGTTTGACTTAATGTATAATGGAACAAAAAATTCAGAAAAATGAGACATGAAGAAAATAATCAAATGGTAACACAGGTATCATAACACACAAGTGTTAACATCAGGTTGATACAGTTCTCGGATTCTTTTACACAATAAAACTTGTGTAAATAGAAAACTGTTATCACATTCAGCTAAGCCACCTAAACAGTGGTGATAAACACAATATACACATGAGCACTGAAGATGAAAGTGTAGCGACTTTCGAAAACAGCTGTTCTGCTCTGCTGTGTAAGTTGAATAAAACTGATGTTGACTTCCTTTGTGCCTAGGAATATTTATCATCATGTCTTTCTGAGATTTTAACTAAGTTAGAACAATTAGCCTATACAAATATTAATATAGCAAAATAAAAATGTTCAAAAAAATAAAATCACATACAATTTAAGCTGTGGCTTGAGCTACCAATGAAAATTGGAAAAACGTTCACATATACTTAAGTATAAAATTCAAACCAAAAAAGTTTGACTTAATGTATAATGGAACAAAAATTCAGAAAAATTAGACATGAAAAAAATAATCAAATGGTAACACAGGTATCATAACACACAAGTGTTAACATCAGGTTGATACAGTTCTCGGATTCTTTTTCACAATAAAACTTGTGTAAATAGAAAACTGTTATCACATTCAGCTAAGCCACCTAAACAGTGGTGATAAACACAATATACACATGAGCACTGAAGATGAAAGTGTAGCGACTTTCGAAAACAGCTGTTCTGCTCTGCTGTGTAAGTTGAATAAAACTGATGTTGACTGCCTTTGTGCCTAGGAATATTTATCATCATGTCTTTCTGAGATTATAACTAAGTTAGAACAATTAGCCTATAAAAATATTAATATAGCAAAATAAAAATGTTCAAAAAATAAAATCACATACAATTTAAGCTTTGGCTTGAGCTACCAATGAAAATTGGAAAAACGTTCACATATACTTAAGTATAAAATTCAAACCAAAAAAGTTTGACTTAATGTATAATGGAACAAAAAATTCAGAAAAATGAGACATGAAGAAAATAATCAAATGGTAACACAGGTATCATAACACACAAGTGTTAACATCAGGTTGATACAGTTCTCGGATTCTTTTTCACAATAAAATTTGTGTAAATAGAAAACTGTTATCACATTCAGCTAAGCCACCTAAACAGTGGTGATAAACACAATATACACATTAGCACTGAAGATGAAAGTGTAGCGACTTTCGAAAACAGCTCTTCTGCTCTGCTGTGTAAGTTGAATAAAACTGATGTTGACTTCCTTTGTGCCTAGGAATATTTATCATCATGTCTTTCTGAGATTTTAACTAAGTTAGAACAATTAGCCTATAAAAATATTAATATAGCAAAATAAAAATGTTCAAAAAAATAAAATCACATACAATTTAAGCTTTGGCTTGAGCTACCAATGAAAATTGGAAAAACGTTCACATATACTTAAGTATAAAATTCAAACCAAAAAAGTTTGACTTAATGTATAATGGAACAAAAAATTCAGAAAAATGAGACATGAAGAATATAATCAAATGGTAACACAGGTATCATAACACACAAGTGTTAACATCAGGTTGATACAGTTCTCGGATTCCTTTTCACAATAAAATTTGTGTAAATAGAAAACTGTTATCACATTCAGCTAAGCCACCTAAAAAGTGGTGATAAACACAATATACACATGAGCACTGAAGATGAAAGTGTAGCGACTTTCGAAAACAGCTGTTCTGCTCTGCTGTGTAAGTTGAATAAAACTGATGTTGACTTCCTTTGTGCCTAGGAATATTTATCATCATGTCTTTCTGAGATTTTAACTAAGTTAGAACAATTAGCCTATAAAAATATTAATATAGCAAAATAAAAATGTTCAAAAAAAATAAAATCACATACAATTTAAGCTTTGGCTTGAGCTACCAATGAAAATTGGAAAAACGTTCACATATACTTAAGTATAAAATTCAAACCAAAAAAGTTTGACTTAATGTATAATGGAACAAAAAATTCAGAAAAATGAGACATGAAGAAAATAATGAAATGGTAACACAGGTATCATAACACACAAGTGTTAACATCAGGTTGATACAGTTCTCGGATTCTTTTTCACAATAAAATTTCTGTAAATAGAAAACTGTTATCACATTCAGCTAAGCCACGTAAACAGTGGTGATAAACACAATATACACATGAGCACTGAAGATGAAAGTGTAGCGACTTTCGAAAACAGCTGTTCTGCTCTGCTGTGTAAGTTGAATAAAACTGATGTTGACTTCCTTTGTATCTAGGAATATTTATCATCATGTCTTTCTGAGATTTTAACTAAGTTAGAACAATTAGCCTATAAAAATATTAATATAGCAAAATAAAAATGTTCAAAAAAATAAAATCACATACAATTTAAGCTTTGGCTTGAGCTACTAATGAAAATTGGAAAAACGTTCACATATACTTAAGTATAACTTCAAACCAAAAAAGTTTGACTTAATGTATAATGGAACAAAAAATTCAGAAAAATGAGACATGAAGAAAATAATCAAATGGTAACACAGGTATCATAACACACAAGTGTTAACATCAGGTTGATATAGTTCTCGGATTCTTTTTCACAATAAAATTTGTGTAAATAGAAAACTGTTATCACATTCAGCTAAGCCACCTAAACAGTGGTGATAAACACAATATACACATGAGCACTGAAGATGAAAGTGTAGCGACTTTCGAAAACAGCTGTTCTGCTCTGCTGTGTAAGTTGAATAAAACTGATGTTGACTTCCTTTGTGCCTAGGAATATTTATCATCATGTCTTTCTGAGATTTTAACTAAGTTAGAACAATTAGCCTATAAAAATATTAATATAGCAAAATAAAAATGTTCAAAAAAATAAAATCACATACAATTTAAGCTTTGGCTTGAGCTACCAATGAAAATTGGAAAAACGTTCACATATACTTAAGTATAAAATTCAAACCAAAAAAGTTTGACTTAATGTATAATGGAACAAAAAATTCAGAAAAATGAGACATGAAGAAAATAATCAAATGGTAACACAGGTATCATAACACACAAGTGTTAGCATCAGGTTGATACAGTTCTCGGATTCTTTTTCACAATAAAATTTGTGTAAATAGAAAACTGTTATCACATTCAGCTAAGCCACCTAAACAGTGGTGATAAACACAATATACACATGAGCACTGAAGATGAAAGTGTAGCGACTTTCGAAAACAGCTCTTCTGCTCTGCTGTGTAAGTTGAATAAAACTGATGTTGACTTCCTTTGTGCCTAGGAATATTTATCATCATGTCTTTCTGAGATTTTAACTAAGTTAGAACAATTAGCCTATAAAAATATTAATATAGCAAAATAAAAATGTTCAAAAAAATAAAATCACATACAATTTAAGCTGTGGCTTGAGCTACCAATGAAAATTGGAAAAACGTTCACATATACTTAAGTATAAAATTCAAACCAAAAAAGTTTGACTTAATGTATAATGGAACAAAAATTCAGAAAAATTAGACATGAAAAAAATAATCAAATGGTAACACAGGTATCATAACACACAAGTGTTAACATCAGGTTGATACAGTTCTCGGATTCTTTTTCACAATAAAACTTGTGTAAATAGAAAACTGTTATCACATTCAGCTAAGCCACCTAAACAGTGGTGATAAACACAATATACACATGAGCACTGAAGATGAAAGTGTAGCGACTTTCGAAAACAGCTGTTCTGCTCTGCTGTGTAAGTTGAATAAAACTGATGTTGACTTCCTTTGTGCCTAGGAATATTTATCATCATGTCTTTCTGAGATTTTAACTAAGTTAGAACAATTAGCCTATACAAATATTAATATAGCAAAATAAAAATGTTCAAAAAAATAAAATCACATACAATTTAAGCTGTGGCTTGAGCTACCAATGAAAATTGGAAAAACGTTCACATATACTTAAGTATAAAATTCAAACCAAAAAAGTTTGACTTAATGTATAATGGAACAAAAATTCAGAAAAATTAGACATGAAAAAAATAATCAAATGGTAACACAGGTATCATAACACACAAGTGTTAACATCAGGTTGATACAGTTCTCGGATTCTTTTTCACAATAAAACTTGTGTAAATAGAAAACTGTTATCACATTCAGCTAAGCCACCTAAACAGTGGTGATAAACACAATATACACATGAGCACTGAAGATGAAAGTGTAGCGACTTTCGAAAACAGCTGTTCTGCTCTGCTGTGTAAGTTGAATAAAACTGATGTTGACTGCCTTTGTGCCTAGGAATATTTATCATCATGTCTTTCTGAGATTATAACTAAGTTAGAACAATTAGCCTATAAAAATATTAATATAGCAAAATAAAAATGTTCAAAAAATAAAATCACATACAATTTAAGCTTTGGCTTGAGCTACCAATGAAAATTGGAAAAACGTTCACATATACTTAAGTATAAAATTCAAACCAAAAAAGTTTGACTTAATGTATAATGGAACAAAAAATTCAGAAAAATGAGACATGAAGAAAATAATCAAATGGTAACACAGGTATCATAACACACAAGTGTTAACATCAGGTTGATACAGTTCTCGGATTCTTTTTCACAATAAAATTTGTGTAAATAGAAAACTGTTATCACATTCAGCTAAGCCACCTAAACAGTGGTGATAAACACAATATACACATTAGCACTGAAGATGAAAGTGTAGCGACTTTCGAAAACAGCTCTTCTGCTCTGCTGTGTAAGTTGAATAAAACTGATGTTGACTTCCTTTGTGCCTAGGAATATTTATCATCATGTCTTTCTGAGATTTTAACTAAGTTAGAACAATTAGCCTATAAAAATATTAATATAGCAAAATAAAAATGTTCAAAAAAATAAAATCACATACAATTTAAGCTTTGGCTTGAGCTACCAATGAAAATTGGAAAAACGTTCACATATACTTAAGTATAAAATTCAAACCAAAAAAGTTTGACTTAATGTATAATGGAACAAAAAATTCAGAAAAATGAGACATGAAGAATATAATCAAATGGTAACACAGGTATCATAACACACAAGTGTTAACATCAGGTTGATACAGTTCTCGGATTCCTTTTCACAATAAAATTTGTGTAAATAGAAAACTGTTATCACATTCAGCTAAGCCACCTAAAAAGTGGTGATAAACACAATATACACATGAGCACTGAAGATGAAAGTGTAGCGACTTTCGAAAACAGCTGTTCTGCTCTGCTGTGTAAGTTGAATAAAACTGATGTTGACTTCCTTTGTGCCTAGGAATATTTATCATCATGTCTTTCTGAGATTTTAACTAAGTTAGAACAATTAGCCTATAAAAATATTAATATAGCAAAATAAAAATGTTCAAAAAAAATAAAATCACATACAATTTAAGCTTTGGCTTGAGCTACCAATGAAAATTGGAAAAACGTTCACATATACTTAAGTATAAAATTCAAACCAAAAAAGTTTGACTTAATGTATAATGGAACAAAAAATTCAGAAAAATGAGACATGAAGAAAATAATGAAATGGTAACACAGGTATCATAACACACAAGTGTTAACATCAGGTTGATACAGTTCTCGGATTCTTTTTCACAATAAAATTTCTGTAAATAGAAAACTGTTATCACATTCAGCTAAGCCACGTAAACAGTGGTGATAAACACAATATACACATGAGCACTGAAGATGAAAGTGTAGCGACTTTCGAAAACAGCTGTTCTGCTCTGCTGTGTAAGTTGAATAAAACTGATGTTGACTTCCTTTGTGTCTAGGAATATTTATCATCATGTCTTTCTGAGATTTTAACTAAGTTAGAACAATTAGCCTATAAAAATATTAATATAGCAAAATAAAAATGTTCAAAAAAATAAAATCACATACAATTTAAGCTTTGGCTTGAGCTACTAATGAAAATTGGAAAAACGTTCACATATACTTAAGTATAACTTCAAACCAAAAAAGTTTGACTTAATGTATAATGGAACAAAAAATTCAGAAAAATGAGACATGAAGAAAATAATCAAATGGTAACACAGGTATCATAACACACAAGTGTTAACATCAGGTTGATATAGTTCTCGGATTCTTTTTCACAATAAAATTTGTGTAAATAGAAAACTGTTATCACATTCAGCTAAGCCACCTAAACAGTGGTGATAAACACAATATACACATGAGCACTGAAGATGAAAGTGTAGCGACTTTCGAAAACAGCTGTTCTGCTCTGCTGTGTAAGTTGAATAAAACTGATGTTGACTTCCTTTGTGCCTAGGAATATTTATCATCATGTCTTTCTGAGATTTTAACTAAGTTAGAACAATTAGCCTATAAAAATATTAATATAGCAAAATAAAAATGTTCAAAAAAATAAAATCACATACAATTTAAGCTTTGGCTTGAGCTACCAATGAAAATTGGAAAAACGTTCACATATACTTAAGTATAAAATTCAAACCAAAAAAGTTTGACTTAATGTATAATGGAACAAAAAATTCAGAAAAATGAGACATGAAGAAAATAATCAAATGGTAACACAGGTATCATAACACACAAGTGTTAGCATCAGGTTGATACAGTTCTCGGATTCTTTTTCACAATAAAATTTGTGTAAATAGAAAACTGTTATCACATTCAGCTAAGCCACCTAAACAGTGGTGATAAACACAATATACACATGAGCACTGAAGATGAAAGTGTAGCGACTTTCGAAAACAGCTCTTCTGCTCTGCTGTGTAAGTTGAATAAAACTGATGTTGACTTCCTTTGTGCCTAGGAATATTTATCATCATGTCTTTCTGAGATTTTAACTAAGTTAGAACAATTAGCCTATAAAAATATTAATATAGCAAAATAAAAATGTTCAAAAAAATAAAATCACATACAATTTAAGCTTCGGCTTGAGCTACCAATGAAAATTGGAAAAACGTTCACATATACTTAAGTATAAAATTCAAACCAAAAAAGTTTGACTTAATGTATAATGGAACAAAAAATTCAGAAAAATTAGGCATGAAAAAAATAATGAAATGGTAACACAGGTATCATAACACACAAGTGTTAACATCAGGTTGATACAGTTCTCGGATTCTTTTTCACAATAAAACTTGTGTAAATAGAAAACTGTTATCACATTCAGCTAAGCCACCTAAACAGTGGTGATAAACACAATATACACATGAGCACTGAAGATGAAAGTGTAGCGACTTTCGAAAACAGCTGTTCTGCTCTGCTGTGTAAGTTGAATAAAACTGATGTTGACTTCCTTTATGCCTAGGAATATTTATCATCATGTCTTTCTGAGATTTTAACTAAGTTAGAACAATTAGCCTATAAAAATATTAATATAGCAAAATAAAAATGTTCAAAAAAATAAAATCACATACAATTTAAGCTTTGGCTTGAGCTACCAATGAAAATTGGAAAAACGTTCACATATACTTAAGTATAAAATTCAAACCAAAAAAGTTTGACTTAATGTATAATGGAACAAAAAATTCAGAAAAATGAGACATGAAGAAAATAATCAAATGGTAACACAGGTATCATAACACACAAGTGTTAACATCAGGTTGATACAGTTCTCGGATTCTTTTTCACAATAAAATTTGTGTAAATAGAAAACTGTTATCACATTCAGCTAAGCCACCTAAACAGTGGTGATAAACACAATATACACATGAGCACTGAAGATGAAAGTGTAGCGACTTTCGAAAACAGCTGTTCTGCTCTGCTGTGTAAGTTGAATAAAACTGATGTTGACTTCCTTTGTGCCTAGGAATATTTATCATCATGTCTTTCTGAGATTTTAACTAAGTTAGAACAATTAGCCTATAAAAATATTAATATAGCAAAATAAAAATGTTCAAAAAAATAAAATCACATACAATTTAAGCTTTGGCTTGAGCTACCAATGAAAATTGGAAAAACGTTCACATATACTTAAGTATAAAATGCAAACCAAAAAAGTTTGACTTAATGTATAATGGAACAAAAATTCAGAAAAAGTAGACATGAAAAAAATAATCAAATGGTAACACAGGTATCATAACACACAAGTGTTAACATCAGGTTGATACAGTTCTCGGATTCTTTTTCACAATAAAACTTGTGTAAATAGAAAACTGTTATCACATTCAGCTAAGCCACCTAAACAGTGGTGATAAACACAATATACACATGAGCACTGAAGATGAAAGTGTAGCGACTTTCGAAAACAGCTGTTCTGCTCTGCTGTGTAAGTTGAATAAAACTGATGTTGACTTCCTTTGTGCCTAGGAATATTTATCATCATGTCTTTCTGAGATTTTAACTAAGTTAGAACAATTAGCCTATAAAAATATTAATATAGCAAAATAAAAATGTTCAAAAAAATAAAATCACATACAATTTAAGCTGTGGCTTGAGCTACCAATGAAAATTGGAAAAACGTTCACATATACTTAAGTATAAAATTCAAACCAAAAAAGTTTGACTTAATGTATAATGGAACAAAAATTCAGAAAAATTAGACATGAAAAAAATAATCAAATGGTAACACAGGTATCATAACACACAAGTGTTAACATCAGGTTGATACAGTTCTCGGATTCTTTTTCACAATAAAACTTGTGTAAATAGAAAACTGTTATCACATTCAGCTAAGCCACCTAAACAGTGGTGATAAACACAATATACACATGAGCACTGAAGATGAAAGTGTAGCGACTTTCGAAAACAGCTGTTCTGCTCTGCTGTGTAAGTTCAATAAAACTGATGTTGACTGCCTTTGTGCCTAGGAATATTTATCATCATGTCTTTCTGAGATTATAACTAAGTTAGAACAATTAGCCTATAAAAATATTAATATAGCAAAATAAAAATGTTCAAAAAATAAAATCACATACAATTTAAGCTTTGGCTTGAGCTACCAATGAAAATTGGAAAAACGTTCACATATACTTAAGTATAAAATTCAAACCAAAAAAGTTTGACTTAATGTATAATGGAACAAAAAATTCAGAAAAATGAGACATGAAGAAAATAATCAAATGGTAACACAGGTATCATAACACACAAGTGTTAACATCAGGTTGATACAGTTCTCCGATTCTTTTTCACAATAAAATTTGTGTAAATAGAAAACTGTTATCACATTCAGCTAAGCCACCTAAACAGTGGTGATAAACACAATATACACATTAGCACTGAAGATGAAAGTGTAGCGACTTTCGAAAACAGCTGTTCTGCTCTGCTGTGTAAGTTGAATAAAACTGATGTTGACTTCCTTTGTGCCTAGGAATATTTATCATCATGTCTTTCTGAGATTTTAACTAAGTTAGAACAATTAGCCTATAAAAATATTAATATAGCAAAATAAAAATGTTCAAAAAAAATAAAATCACATACAATTTAAGCTTTGGCTTGAGCTACCAATGAAAATTGGAAAAACGTTCACATATACTTAAGTATAAAATTCAAACCAAAAAAGTTTGACTTAATGTATAATGGAACAAAAAATTCAGAAAAATGAGACATGAAGAAAATAATGAAATGGTAACACAGGTATCATAACACACAAGTGTTAACATCAGGTTGATACAGTTCTCGGATTCTTTTTCACAATAAAATTTCTGTAAATAGAAAACTGTTATCACATTCAGCTAAGCCACCTAAACAGTGGTGATAAACACAATATACACATGAGCACTGAAGATGAAAGTGTAGCGACTTTCGAAAACAGCTGTTCTGCTCTGCTGTGTAAGTTGAATAAAACTGATGTTGACTTCCTTTGTGTCTAGGAATATTTATCATCATGTCTTTCTGAGATTTTAACTAAGTTAGAACAATTAGCCTATAAAAATATTAATATAGCAAAATAAAAATGTTCAAAAAAATAAAATCACATACAATTTAAGCTTTGGCTTGAGCTACTAATGAAAATTGGAAAAACGTTCACATATACTTAAGTATAACTTCAAACCAAAAAAGTTTGACTTAATGTATAATGGAACAAAAAATTCAGAAAAATGAGACATGAAGAAAATAATCAAATGGTAACACAGGTATCATAACACACAAGTGTTAACATCAGGTTGATATAGTTCTCGGATTCTTTTTCACAATAAAATTTGTGTAAATAGAAAACTGTTATCACATTCAGCTAAGCCACCTAAACAGTGGTGATAAACACAATATACACATGAGCACTGAAGATGAAAGTGTAGCGACTTTCGAAAACAGCTGTTCTGCTCTGCTGTGTAAGTTGAATAAAACTGATGTTGACTTCCTTTGTGCCTAGGAATATTTATCATCATGTCTTTCTGAGATTTTAACTAAGTTAGAACAATTAGCCTATAAAAATATTAATATAGCAAAATAAAAATGTTCAAAAAAATAAAATCACATACAATTTAAGCTTTGGCTTGAGCTACCAATGAAAATTGGAAAAACGTTCACATATACTTAAGTATAAAATTCAAACCAAAAAAGTTTGACTTAATGTATAATGGAACAAAAAATTCAGAAAAATGAGACATGAAGAAAATAATCAAATGGTAACACAGGTATCATAACACACAAGTGTTAGCATCAGGTTGATACAGTTCTCGGATTCTTTTTCACAATAAAATTTGTGTAAATAGAAAACTGTTATCACATTCAGCTAAGCCACCTAAACAGTGGTGATAAACACAATATACACATGAGCACTGAAGATGAAAGTGTAGCGACTTTCGAAAACAGCTAATCTGCTCTGCTGTGTAAGTTGAATAAAACTGATGTTGACTTCCTTTGTGCCTAGGAATATTTATCATCATGTCTTTCTGAGATTTTAACTAAGTTAGAACAATTAGCCTATAAAAATATTAATATAGCAAAATAAAAATGTTCAAAAAAATAAAATCACATACAATTTAACCTTTGGCTTGAGCTACCAATGAAAATTGGAAAAACGTTCACATATACTTAAGTATAAAATTCAAACCAAAAAAGTTTGACTTAATGTATAATGGAACAAAAAATTCAGAAAAATGAGACATGAAGAAAATAATGAAATGGTAACACAGGTATCATAACACACAAGTGTTAACATCAGGTTGATACAGTTCTCGGATTCTTTTTCACAATAAAATTTCTGTAAATAGAAAACTGTTATCACATTCAGCTAAGCCACCTAAACAGTGGTGATAAACACAATATACACATGAGCACTGAAGATGAAAGTGTAGCGACTTTCGAAAACAGCTGTTCTGCTCTGCTGTGTAAGTTGAATAAAACTGATGTTGACTTCCTTTGTGTCTAGGAATATTTATCATCATGTCTTTCTGAGATTTTAACTAAGTTAGAACAATTAGCCTATAAAAATATTAATATAGCAAAATAAAAATGTTCAAAAAAATAAAATCACATACAATTTAAGCTTTGGCTTGAGCTACTAATGAAAATTGGAAAAACGTTCACATATACTTAAGTATAACTTCAAACCAAAAAAGTTTGACTTAATGTATAATGGAACAAAAAATTCAGAAAAATGAGACATGAAGAAAATAATCAAATGGTAACACAGGTATCATAACACACAAGTGTTAACATCAGGTTGATATAGTTCTCGGATTCTTTTTCACAATAAAATTTGTGTAAATAGAAAACTGTTATCACATTCAGCTAAGCCACCTAAACAGTGGTGATAAACACAATATACACATGAGCACTGAAGATGAAAGTGTAGCGACTTTCGAAAACAGCTGTTCTGCTCTGCTGTGTAAGTTGAATAAAACTGATGTTGACTTCCTTTGTGCCTAGGAATATTTATCATCATGTCTTTCTGAGATTTTAACTAAGTTAGAACAATTAGCCTATAAAAATATTAATATAGCAAAATAAAAATGTTCAAAAAAATAAAATCACATACAATTTAAGCTTCGGCTTGAGCTACCAATGAAAATTGGAAAAACGTTCACATATACTTAAGTATAAAATTCAAACCAAAAAAGTTTGACTTAATGTATAATGGAACAAAAAATTCAGAAAAATGAGACATGAAGAAAATAATGAAATGGTAACACAGGTATCATAACACACAAGTGTTAACATCAGGTTGATACAGTTCTCGGATTCTTTTTCACAATAAAATTTCTGTAAATAGAAAACTGTTATCACATTCAGCTAAGCCACCTAAACAGTGGTGATAAACACAATATACACATGAGCACTGAAGATGAAAGTGTAGCGACTTTCGAAAACAGCTGTTCTGCTCTGCTGTGTAAGTTGAATAAAACTGATGTTGACTTCCTTTGTGTCTAGGAATATTTATCATCATGTCTTTCTGAGATTTTAACTAAGTTAGAACAATTAGCCTATAAAAATATTAATATAGCAAAATAAAAATGTTCAAAAAAATAAAATCACATACAATTTAAGCTTTGGCTTGAGCTACTAATGAAAATTGGAAAAACGTTCACATATACTTAAGTATAACTTCAAACCAAAAAAGTTTGACTTAATGTATAATGGAACAAAAAATTCAGAAAAATGAGACATGAAGAAAATAATCAAATGGTAACACAGGTATCATAACACACAAGTGTTAACATCAGGTTGATATAGTTCTCGGATTCTTTTTCACAATAAAATTTGTGTAAATAGAAAACTGTTATCACATTCAGCTAAGCCACCTAAACAGTGGTGATAAACACAATATACACATGAGCACTGAAGATGAAAGTGTAGCGACTTTCGAAAACAGCTGTTCTGCTCTGCTGTGTAAGTTGAATAAAACTGATGTTGACTTCCTTTGTGCCTAGGAATATTTATCATCATGTCTTTCTGAGATTTTAACTAAGTTAGAACAATTAGCCTATAAAAATATTAATATAGCAAAATAAAAATGTTCAAAAAAATAAAATCACATACAATTTAAGCTTCGGCTTGAGCTACCAATGAAAATTGGAAAAACGTTCACATATACTTAAGTATAAAATTCAAACCAAAAAAGTTTGACTTAATGTATAATGGAACAAAAAATTCAGAAAAATGAGACATGAAGAAAATAATCAAATGGTAACACAGGTATCATAACACACAAGTGTTAGCATCAGGTTGATACAGTTCTCGGATTCTTTTTCACAATAAAATTTGTGTAAATAGAAAACTGTTATCACATTCAGCTAAGCCACCTAAACAGTGGTGATAAACACAATATACACATGAGCACTGAAGATGAAAGTGTAGCGACTTTCGAAAACAGCTCTTCTGCTCTGCTGTGTAAGTTGAATAAAACTGATGTTGACTTCCTTTGTGCCTAGGAATATTTATCATCATGTCTTTCTGAGATTTTAACTAAGTTAGAACAATTAGCCTATAAAAATATTAATATAGCAAAATAAAAATGTTCAAAAAAATAAAATCACATACAATTTAAGCTTTGGCTTGAGCTACCAATGAAAATTGGAAAAACGTTCACATATACTTAAGTATAAAATTCAAACCAAAAAAGTTTGACTTAATGTATAATGGAACAAAAAATTCAGAAAAATGAGACATGAAGAAAATAATCAAATAGTAACACAGGTATCATAACACTCAAGTGTTAACATCAGGTTGATACAGTTCTCGGATTCCTTTTCACAATAAAATTTGTGTAAATAGAAAACTGTTATCACATTCAGCTAAGCCACCTAAACAGTGGTGATAAACACAATATACACATGAGCACTGAAGATGAAAGTGTAGCGACTTTCGAAAACAGCTCTTCTGCTCTGCTGTGTAAGTTGAATAAAACTGATGTTGACTTCCTTTGTGCCTAGGAATATTTATCATCATGTCTTTCTGAGATTTTAACTAAGTTAGAACAATTAGCCTATAAAAATATTAATATAGCAAAATAAAAATGTTCAAAAAAAATAAAATCACATACAATTTAAGCTTTGGCTTGAGCTACCAATGAAAATTGGAAAAACGTTCACATATACTTAAGTATAAAATTCAAACCAAAAAAGTTTGACTTAATGTATAATGGAACAAAAAATTCAGAAAAATGAGACATGAAGAAAATAATGAAATGGTAACACAGGTATCATAACACACAAGTGTTAACATCAGGTTGATACAGTTCTCGGATTCTTTTTCACAATAAAATTTCTGTAAATAGAAAACTGTTATCACATTCAGCTAAGCCACCTAAACAGTGGTGATAAACACAATATACACATGAGCACTGAAGATGAAAGTGTAGCGACTTTCGAAAACAGCTGTTCTGCTCTGCTGTGTAAGTTGAATAAAACTGATGTTGACTTCCTTTGTGTCTAGGAATATTTATCATCATGTCTTTCTGATATTTTAACTAAGTTAGAACAATTAGCCTATAAAAATATTAATATAGCAAAATAAAAATGTTCAAAAAAATAAAATCACATACAATTTAAGCTTTGGCTTGAGCTACTAATGAAAATTGGAAAAACGTTCACATATACTTAAGTATAACTTCAAACCAAAAAAGTTTGACTTAATGTATAATGGAACAAAAAATTCAGAAAAATGAGACATGAAGAAAATAATCAAATGGTAACACAGGTATCATAACACACAAGTGTTAACATCAGGTTGATATAGTTCTCGGATTCTTTTTCACAATAAAATTTGTGTAAATAGAAAACTGTTATCACATTCAGCTAAGCCACCTAAACAGTGGTGATAAACACAATATACACATGAGCACTGAAGATGAAAGTGTAGCGACTTTCGAAAACAGCTGTTCTGCTCTGCTGTGTAAGTTGAATAAAACTGATGTTGACTTCCTTTGTGCCTAGGAATATTTATCATCATGTCTTTCTGAGATTTTAACTAAGTTAGAACAATTATCCTATAAAAATATTAATATAGCAAAATAAAAATGTTCAAAAAAATAAAATCACATACAATTTAAGCTTTGGCTTGAGCTACCAATGAAAATTGGAAAAACGTTCACATATACTTAAGTATAAAATTCAAACCAAAAAAGTTTGACTTAATGTATAATGGAACAAAAAATTCAGAAAAATGAGACATGAAGAAAATAATCAAATGGTAACACAGGTATCATAACACACAAGTGTTAGCATCAGGTTGATACAGTTCTCGGATTCTTTTTCACAATAAAATTTGTGTAAATAGAAAACTGTTATCACATTCAGCTAAGCCACCTAAACAGTGGTGATAAACACAATATACACATGAGCACTGAAGATGAAAGTGTAGCGACTTTCGAAAACAGCTCTTCTGCTCTGCTGTGTAAGTTGAATAAAACTGATGTTGACTTCCTTTGTGCCTAGGAATATTTATCATCATGTCTTTCTGAGATTTTAACTAAGTTAGAACAATTAGCCTATAAAAATATTAATATAGCAAAATAAAAATGTTCAAAAAAATAAAATCACATACAATTTAAGCTTTGGCTTGAGCTACCAATGAAAATTGGAAAAACGTTCACATATACTTAAGTATAAAATTCAAACCAAAAAAGTTTGACTTAATGTATAATGGAACAAAAAATTCAGAAAAATGAGACATGAAGAAAATAATCAAATGGTAACACAGGTATCATAACACACAAGTGTTAGCATCAGGTTGATACAGTTCTCGGATTCTTTTTCACAATAAAATTTGTGTAAATAGAAAACTGTTATCACATTCAGCTAAGCCACCTAAACAGTGGTGATAAACACAATATACACATGAGCACTGAAGATGAAAGTGTAGCGACTTTCGAAAACAGCTCTTCTGCTCTGCTGTGTAAGTTGAATAAAACTGATGTTGACTTCCTTTGTGCCTAGGAATATTTATCATCATGTCTTTCTGAGATTTTAACTAAGTTAGAACAATTAGCCTATAAAAATATTAATATAGCAAAATAAAAATGTTCAAAAAAATAAAATCACATACAATTTAAGCTTTGGCTTGAGCTACCAATGAAAATTGGAAAAACGTTCACATATACTTAAGTATAAAATTCAAACCAAAAAAGTTTGACTTAATGTATAATGGAACAAAAAATTCAGAAAAATGAGACATGAAGAAAATAATCAAATGGTAACACAGGTATCATAACACACAAGTGTTAGCATCAGGTTGATACAGTTCTCGGATTCTTTTTCACAATAAAATTTGTGTAAATAGAAAACTGTTATCACATTCAGCTAAGCCACCTAAACAGTGGTGATAAACACAATATACACATGAGCACTGAAGATGAAAGTGTAGCGACTTTCGAAAACAGCTGTTCTGCTCTGCTGTGTAAGTTGAATAAAACTGATGTTGACTTCCTTTGTGCCTAGGAATATTTATCATCATGTCTTTCTGAGATTTTAACTAAGTTAGAACAATTAGCCTATAAAAATATTAATATAGCAAAATAAAAATTTTCAAAAAAATAAAATCACATACAATTTAAGCTTTGGCTTGAGCTACTAATGAAAATTGGAAAAACGTTCACATATACTTAAGTATAAAATTCAAACCAAAAAAGTTTGACTTAATGTATAATGGAACAAAAAATTCAGAAAAATGAGACATGAAGAAAATAATCAAATGGTAACACAGGTATCATAACACTCAAGTGTTAACATCAGGTTGATACAGTTCTCGGATTCCTTTTCACAATAAAATTTGTGTAAATAGAAAACTGTTATCACATTCAGCTAAGCCACCTAAACAGTGGTGATAAACACAATATACACATGAGCACTGAAGATGAAAGTGTAGCGACTTTCGAAAACAGCTGTTCTGCTCTGCTGTGTAAGTTGAATAAAACTGATGTTGACTTCCTTTGTGCCTAGGAATATTTATCATCATGTCTTTCTGAGATTTTAACTAAGTTAGAACAATTAGCCTATAAAAATATTAATATAGCAAAATAAAAATGTTCAAAAAAATAAAATCACATACAATTTAAGCTTTGGCTTGAGCTACCAATGAAAATTGGAAAAACGTTCACATATACTTAAGTATAAAATTCAAACCAAAAAACTTTGACTTAATGTATAATGGAACAAAAAATTCAGAAAAATTAGACATGAAAAAAATAATCAAATGGTAACACAGGTATCATAACACACAAGTGTTAACATCAGGTTGATACAGTTCTCGGATTCTTTTTCACAATAAAACTTGTGTAAATAGAAAACTGTTATCACATTCAGCTAAGCCACCTAAACAGTGGTGATAAACACAATATACACATGAGCACTGAAGATGAAAGTGTAGCGACTTTCGAAAACAGCTGTTCTGCTCTGCTGTGTAAGTTGAATAAAACTGATGTTGACTTCCTTTGTGCCTAGGAATATTTATCATCATGTCTTTCTGAGATTTTAACTAAGTTAGAACAATTAGCCTATAAAAATATTAATATAGCAAAATAAAAATGTTCAAAAAAATAAAATCACATACAATTTAAGCTTTGGCTTGAGCTACCAATGAAAATTGGAAAAACGTTCACATATACTTAAGTATAAAATTCAAACGAAAAAAGTTTGACTTAATGTATAATGGAACAAAAAATTCAGAAAAATGAGACATGAAGAAAATAATCAAATGGTAACACAGGTATCATAACACACAAGTGTTAACATCAGGTTGATACAGTTCTCGGATTCTTTTTCACAATAAAATTTGTGTAAATAGAAAACTGTTATCACATTCAGCTAAGCCACCTAAACAGTGGTGATAAACACAATATACACATGAGCACTGAAGATGAAAGTGTAGCGACTTTCGAAAACAGCTGTTCTGCTCTGCTGTGTAAGTTGAATAAAACTGATGTTGACTTCCTTTGTGCCTAGGAATATTTATCATCATGTCTTTCTGAGATTTTAACTAAGTTAGAACAATTAGCCTATAAAAATATTAATATAGCAAAATAAAAATGTTCAAAAAAATAAAATCACATACAATTTAAGCTTTGGCTTGAGCTACCAATGAAAATTGGAAAAACGTTCACATATACTTAAGTATAAAATTCAAACCAAAAAAGTTTGACTTAATGTATAATGGAACAAAAAATTCAGAAAAATGAGACATGAAGAAAATAATCAAATGGTAACACAGGTATCATAACACACAAGTGTTAGCATCAGGTTGATACAGTTCTCGGATTCTTTTTCACAATAAAATTTGTGTAAATAGAAAACTGTTATCACATTCAGCTAAGCCACCTAAACAGTGGTGATAAACACAATATACACATGAGCACTGAAGATGAAAGTGTAGCGACTTTCGAAAACAGCTCTTCTGCTCTGCTGTGTAAGTTGAATAAAACTGATGTTGACTTCCTTTGTGCCTAGGAATATTTATCATCATGTCTTTCTGAGATTTTAACTAAGTTAGAACAATTAGCCTATAAAAATATTAATATAGCAAAATAAAAATGTTCAAAAAAATAAAATCACATACAATTTAAGCTTTGGCTTGAGCTACCAATGAAAATTGGAAAAACGTTCACATATACTTAAGTATAAAATTCAAACCAAAAAAGTTTGACTTAATGTATAATGGAACAAAAAATTCAGAAAAATGAGACATGAAGAAAATAATCAAATAGTAACACAGGTATCATAACACTCAAGTGTTAACATCAGGTTGATACAGTTCTCGGATTCCTTTTCACAATAAAATTTGTGTAAATAGAAAACTGTTATCATATTCAGCTAAGCCACCTAAACAGTGGTGATAAACACAATATACACATGAGCACTGAAGATGAAAGTGTAGCGACTTTCGAAAACAGCTGTTCTGCTCTGCTGTGTAAGTTGAATAAAACTGATGTTGACTTCCTTTGTGCCTAGGAATATTTATCATCATGTCTTTCTGAGATTTTAACTAAGTTAGAACAATTAGCCTATAAATATATTAATATAGCAAAATAAAAATGTTCAAAAAAATAAAATCACATACAATTTAAGCTTTGGCTTGAGCTACCAATGAAAATTGGAAAAACGTTCACATATACTTAAGTATAAAACTCAAACCAAAAAACTTTGACTTAATGTATAATGGAACAAAAAATTCAGAAAAATTAGACATGAAAAAAATAATCAAATGGTAACACAGGTATCATAACACACAAGTGTTAACATCAGGTTGATACAGTTCTCGGATTCTTTTTCACAATAAAACTTGTGTAAATAGAAAACTGTTATCACATTCAGCTAAGCCACCTAAACAGTGGTGATAAACACAATATACACATGAGCACTGAAGATGAAAGTGTAGCGACTTTCGAAAACAGCTGTTCTGCTCTGCTGTGTAAGTTGAATAAAACTGATGTTGACTTCCTTTGTGCCTAGGAATATTTATCATCATGTCTTTCTGAGATTTTAACTAAGTTAGAACAATTAGCCTATAAAAATATTAATATAGCAAAATAAAAATGTTCAAAAAAATAAAATCACATACAATTTAAGCTTTGGCTTGAGCTACCAATGAAAATTGGAAAAACGTTCACATATACTTAAGTATAAAATTCAAACCAAAAAAGTTTGACTTAATGTATAATGGAACAAAAAATTCAGAAAAATGAGACATGAAGAAAATAATCAAATGGTAACACAGGTATCATAACACACAAGTGTTAACATCAGGTTGATACAGTTCTCGGATTCTTTTTCACAATAAAATTTGTGTAAATAGAAAACTGTTATCACATTCAGCTAAGCCACCTAAACAGTGGTGATAAACACAATATACACATGAGCACTGAAGATGAAAGTGTAGCGACTTTCGAAAACAGCTGTTCTGCTCTGCTGTGTAAGTTGAATAAAACTGATGTTGACTTCCTTTGTGCCTAGGAATATTTATCATCATGTCTTTCTGAGATTTTAACTAAGTTAGAACAATTAGCCTATAAAAATATTAATATAGCAAAATAAAAATGTTCAAAAAAATAAAATCACATACAATTTAAGCTTTGGCTTGAGCTACCAATGAAAATTGGAAAAACGTTCACATATACTTAAGTATAAAATTCAAACGAAAAAAGTTTGACTTAATGTATAATGGAACAAAAAATTCAGAAAAATGAGACATGAAGAATATAATCAAATGGTAACACAGGTATCATAACACACAAGTGTTAACATCAGGTTGATACAGTTCTCGGATTCTTTTTCACAATAAAATTTGTGTAAATAGAAAACTTTTATCACATTCAGCTAAGCCACCTAAACAGTGGTGATAAACACAATATACACATGAGCACTGAAGATGAAAGTGTAGCGACTTTCGAAAACAGCTGTTCTGCTCTGCTGTGTAAGTTGAATAAAACTGATGTTGACTTCCTTTGTGCCTAGGAATATTTATCATCATGTCTTTCTGAGATTTTAACTAAGTTAGAACAATTAGCCTATAAAAATATTAATATAGCAAAATAAAAATGTTCAAAAAAATAAAATCACATACAATTTAAGCTTTGGCTTGAGCTACCAATGAAAATTGGAAAAACGTTCACATATACTTAAGTATAAAATTCAAACCAAAAAAGTTTGACTTAATGTATAATGGAACAAAAAATTCAGAAAAATGAAACATGAAGAAAATAATCAAATGGTAACACAGGTATCATAACACACAAGTGTTAACATCAGGTTTATACTGTTCTCGGATTCTTTTTCACAATAAAATTTGTGTAAATAGAAAACTGTTATCACATTCAGCTAAGCCACCTAAACAGTGGTGATAAACACAATATACACATGAGCACTGAAGATGAAAGTGTAGCGACTTTCGAAAACAGCTGTTCTGCTCTGCTGTGTAAGTTGAATAAAACTGATGTTGACTTCCTTTGTGCCTAGGAATATTTATCATCATGTCTTTCTGAGATTTTAACTAAGTTAGAACAATTAGCCTATAAAAATATTAATATAGCAAAATAAAAATGTTCAAAAAAAATAAAATCACATACAATTTAAGCTTTGGCTTGAGCTACCAATGAAAATTGGAAAAACGTTCACATATACTTAAGTATAAAATTCAAACCAAAAAAGTTTGACTTAATGTATAATGGAACAAAAAATTCAGAAAAATGAGACATGAAGAAAATAATCAAATGGTAACACAGGTATCATAACACACAAGTGTTAACATCAGGTTTATACAGTTCTCGGATTCTTTTTCACAATACAATTTGTGTAAATAGAAAACTGTTATCACATTCAGCTAAGCCACCTAAACAGTGGTGATAAACACAATATACACATGAGCACTGAAGATGAAAGTGTAGCGACTTTCGAAAACAGCTGTTCTGCTCTGCTGTGTAAGTTGAATAAAACTGATGTTGACTTCCTTTGTGCCTAGGAATATTTATCATCATGTCTTTCTGAGATTTTAACTAAGTTAGAACAATTAGCCTATAAAAATATTAATATAGCAAAATAAAAATGTTCAAAAAAATAAAATCACATACAATTTAAGCTTTGGCTTGAGCTACCAATGAAAATTGGAAAAACGTTCACATATACTTAAGTATAAAATTCAAACCAAAAAAGTTTGACTTAATGTATAATGGAACAAAAAATTCAGAAAAATGAGACATGAAGAAAATAATCAAATGGTAACACAGGTATCATAACACACAAGTGTTAGCATCAGGTTGATACAGTTCTCGGATTCTTTTTCACAATAAAATTTGTGTAAATAGAAAACTGTTATCACATTCAGCTAAGCCACCTAAACAGTGGTGATAAACACAATATACACATGAGCACTGAAGATGAAAGTGTAGCGACTTTCGAAAACAGCTCTTCTGCTCTGCTGTGTAAGTTGAATAAAACTGATGTTGACTTCCTTTGTGCCTAGGAATATTTATCATCATGTCTTTCTGAGATTTTAACTAAGTTAGAACAATTAGCCTATAAAAATATTAATATAGCAAAATAAAAATGTTCAAAAAAATAAAATCACATACAATTTAAGCTTTGGCTTGAGCTACCAATGAAAATTGGAAAAACGTTCACATATACTTAAGTATAAAATTCAAACCAAAAAAGTTTGACTTAATGTATAATGGAACAAAAAATTCAGAAAAATGAGACATGAAGAAAATAATCAAATAGTAACACAGGTATCATAACACTCAAGTGTTAACATCAGGTTGATACAGTTCTCGGATTCCTTTTCACAATAAAATTTGTGTAAATAGAAAACTGTTATCACATTCAGCTAAGCCACCTAAACAGTGGTGATAAACACAATATACACATGAGCACTGAAGATGAAAGTGTAGCGACTTTCGAAAACAGCTGTTCTGCTCTGCTGTGTAAGTTGAATAAAACTGATGTTGACTTCCTTTGTGCCTAGGAATATTTATCATCATGTCTTTCTGAGATTTTAACTAAGTTAGAACAATTAGCCTATAAAAATATTAATATAGCAAAATAAAAATGTTCAAAAAAATAAAATCACATACAATTTAAGCTTTGGCTTGAGCTACCAATGAAAATTGGAAAAACGTTCACATATACTTAAGTATAAAATTCAAACCAAAAAACTTTGATTTAATGTATAATGGAACAAAAAATTCAGAAAAATTAGACATGAAAAAAATAATCAAATGGTAACACAGGTATCATAACACACAAGTGTTAACATCAGGTTGATACAGTTCTCGGATTCTTTTTCACAATAAAACTTGTGTAAATAGAAAACTGTTATCACATTCAGCTAAGCCACCTAAACAGTGGTGATAAACACAATATACACATGAGCACTGAAGATGAAAGTGTAGCGACTTTCGAAAACAGCTGTTCTGCTCTGCTGTGTAAGTTGAATAAAACTGATGTTGACTTCCTTTGTGCCTAGGAATATTTATCATCATGTCTTTCTGAGATTTTAACTAAGTTAGAACAATTAGCCTATAAAAATATTAATATAGCAAAATAAAAATGTTCAAAAAAATAAAATCACATACAATTTAAGCTTTGGCTTGAGCTACCAATGAAAATTGGAAAAACGTTCACATATACTTAAGTATAAAATTCAAACCAAAAAAGTTTGACTTAATGTATAATGGAACAAAAAATTCAGAAAAATGAGACATGAAGAAAATAATCAAATGGTAACACAGGTATCATAACACACAAGTGTTAACATCAGGTTGATACAGTTCTCGGATTCTTTTTCACAATAAAATTTGTGTAAATAGAAAACTGTTATCACATTCAGCTAAGCCACCTAAACAGTGGTGATAAACACAATATACACATGAGCACTGAAGATGAAAGTGTAGCGACTTTCGAAAACAGCTGTTCTGCTCTGCTGTGTAAGTTGAATAAAACTGATGTTGACTTCCTTTGTGCCTAGGAATATTTATCATCATGTCTTTCTGAGATTTTAACTAAGTTAGAACAATTAGCCTATAAAAATATTAATATAGCAAAATAAAAATGTTCAAAAAAATAAAATCACATACAATTTAAGCTTTGGCTTGAGCTACCAATGAAAATTGGAAAAACGTTCACATATACTTAAGTATAAAATTCAAACGAAAAAAGTTTGACTTAATGTATAATGGAACAAAAAATTCAGAAAAATGAGACATGAAGAATATAATCAAATGGTAACACAGGTATCATAACACACAAGTGTTAACATCAGGTTGATACAGTTCTCGGATTCTTTTTTATAATAAAATTTGTGTAAATAGAAAACTTTTATCACATTCAGCTAAGCCACCTAAACAGTGGTGATAAACACAATATACACATGAGCACTGAAGATGAAAGTGTAGCGACTTTCGAAAACAGCTGTTCTGCTCTGCTGTGTAAGTTGAATAAAACTGATGTTGACTTCCTTTGTGCCTAGGAATATTTATCATCATGTCTTTCTGAGATTTTAACTAAGTTAGAACAATTAGCCTATAAAAATATTAATATAGCAAAATAAAAATGTTCAAAAAAATAAAATCACATACAATTTGAGCTTTGGCTTGAGCTACCAATGAAAATTGGAAAAACGTTCACATATACTTAAGTATAAAATTCAAACCAAAAAAGTTTGACTTAATGTATAATGGAACAAAAAATTCAGAAAAATGAAACATGAAGAAAATAATCAAATGGTAACACAGGTATCATAACACACAAGTGTTAACATCAGGTTTATACTGTTCTCGGATTCTTTTTCACAATAAAATTTGTGTAAATAGAAAACTGTTATCACATTCAGCTAAGCCACCTAAACAGTGGTGATAAACACAATATACACATGAGCACTGAAGATGAAAGTGTAGCGACTTTCGAAAACAGCTGTTCTGCTCTGCTGTAAAAGTTGAATAAAACTGATGTTGACTTCCTTTGTGCCTAGGAATATTTATCATCATGTCTTTCTGAAATTTTAACTAAGTTAGAACAATTAGCCTATAAAAATATTAATACAGCAAAATAAAAACGTTCAAAAAAATAAAATCACATACAATTTAAGGTTTGGCTTGAGCTACCAATGAAAATTGGAAAAACGTTCACATATACTTAAGTATAAAATTCAAACCAAAAAAGTTTGACTTAATGTATAATGGAACAAAAAATTCAGAAAAATGAGACATGAAGAAAATAATCAAATGGTAACACAGGTATCATAACACTCAAGTGTTAACATCAGGTTGATACAGTTCTCAGATTCTTTTTCACAATAAAATTTGTGTAAATAGAAAACTGTTATCACATTCAGCTAAGCCACCTAAACAGTGGTGATAAACACAATATACACATGAGCACTGAAGATGAAAGTGTAGCGACTTTCGAAAACAGCTGTTCTGCTCTGCTGTGTAAGTTGAATAAAACTGATGTTGACTTCCTTTGTGCCTAGGAATATTTATCATCATGTCTTTCTGAGATTTTAACTAAGTTAGAACAATTAGCCTATAAAAATATTAATATAGCAAAATAAAAATGTTCAAAAAAAATAAAATCACATACAATTTAAGCTTTGGCTTGAGCTACCAATGAAAATTGGAAAAACGTTCACATATACTTAAGTATAAAATTCAAACCAAAAAAGTTTGACTTAATGTATAATGGAACAAAAAATTCAGAAAAATGAGACATGAAGAAAATAATCCAATGGTAACACAGGTATCATAACACACAAGTGTTAACATCAGGTTTATACTGTTCTCGGATTCTTTTTCACAATACAATTTGTGTAAATAGAAAACTGTTATCACATTCAGCTAAGCCACCTAAACAGTGGTGATAAACACAATATACACATGAGCACTGAAGATGAAAGTGTAGCGACTTTCGAAAACAGCTGTTCTGCTCTGCTGTGAAAGTTGAATAAAACTGATGTTGACTTCCTTTGTGCCTAGGAATATTTATCATCATGTCTTTCTGAGATTTTAACTAAGTTAGAACAATTAGCCTATAAAAATATTAATACAGCAAAATAAAAATGTTCAAAAAAATAAAATCACATACAATTTAAGGTTTGGCTTGAGCTACCAATGAAAATTGGAAAAACGTTCACATATACTTAAGTATAAAATTCAAACCAAAAAAGTTTGACTTAATGTATAATGGAACAAAAAATTCAGAAAAATGAGACATGAAGAAAATAATCAAATGGTAACACAGGTATCATAACACTCAAGTGTTAACATCAGGTTGATACAGTTCTCGGATTCTTTTTCACAATAAAATTTGTGTAAATAGAAAACTGTTATCACATTCAGCTAAGCCACCTAAACAGTGGTGATAAACACAATATACACATGAGCACTGAAGATGAAAGTGTAGCGACTTTCGAAAACAGCTGTTCTGCTCTGCTGTGTAAGTTGAATAAAACTGATGTTGACTTCCTTTGTGCCTAGGAATATTTATCATCATGTCTTTCTGAGATTTTAACTAAGTTAGAACAATTAGCCTATAAAAATATTAATATAGCAAAATAAAAATGTTCAAAAAAATAAAATCACATACAATTTGAGCTTTGGCTTGAGCTACCAATGAAAATTGGAAAAACGTTCACATATACTTAAGTATAAAATTCAAACCAAAAAAGTTTGACTTAATGTATAATGGAACAAAAAATTCAGAAAAATGAAACATGAAGAAAATAATCAAATGGTAACACAGGTATCATAACACACAAGTGTTAACATCAGGTTTATACTGTTCTCGGATTCTTTTTCACAATAAAATTTGTGTAAATAGAAAACTGTTATCACATTCAGCTAAGCCACCTAAACAGTGGTGATAAACACAATATACACATGAGCACTGAAGATGAAAGTGTAGCGACTTTCGAAAACAGCTGTTCTGCTCTGCTGTAAAAGTTGAATAAAACTGATGTTGACTTCCTTTGTGCCTAGGAATATTTATCATCATGTCTTTCTGAAATTTTAACTAAGTTAGAACAATTAGCCTATAAAAATATTAATACAGCAAAATAAAAACGTTCAAAAAAATAAAATCACATACAATTTAAGGTTTGGCTTGAGCTACCAATGAAAATTGGAAAAACGTTCACATATACTTAAGTATAAAATTCAAACCAAAAAAGTTTGACTTAATGTATAATGGAACAAAAAATTCAGAAAAATGAGACATGAAGAAAATAATCAAATGGTAACACAGGTATCATAACACTCAAGTGTTAACATCAGGTTGATACAGTTCTCAGATTCTTTTTCACAATAAAATTTGTGTAAATAGAAAACTGTTATCACATTCAGCTAAGCCACCTAAACAGTGGTGATAAACACAATATACACATGAGCACTGAAGATGAAAGTGTAGCGACTTTCGAAAACAGCTGTTCTGCTCTGCTGTGTAAGTTGAATAAAACTGATGTTGACTTCCTTTGTGCCTAGGAATATTTATCATCATGTCTTTCTGAGATTTTAACTAAGTTAGAACAATTAGCCTATAAAAATATTAATATAGCAAAATAAAAATGTTCAAAAAAAATAAAATCACATACAATTTAAGCTTTGGCTTGAGCTACCAATGAAAATTGGAAAAACGTTCACATATACTTAAGTATAAAATTCAAACCAAAAAAGTTTGACTTAATGTATAATGGAACAAAAAATTCAGAAAAATGAGACATGAAGAAAATAATCAAATGGTAACACAGGTATCATAACACACAAGTGTTAACATCAGGTTTATACTGTTCTCGGATTCTTTTTCACAATACAATTTGTGTAAATAGAAAACTGTTATCACATTCAGCTAAGCCACCTAAACAGTGGTGATAAACACAATATACACATGAGCACTGAAGATGAAAGTGTAGCGACTTTCGAAAACAGCTGTTCTGCTCTGCTGTGAAAGTTGAATAAAACTGATGTTGACTTCCTTTGTGCCTAGGAATATTTATCATCATGTCTTTCTGAGATTTTAACTAAGTTAGAACAATTAGCCTATAAAAATATTAATACAGCAAAATAAAAATGTTCAAAAAAATAAAATCACATACAATTTAAGGTTTGGCTTGAGCTACCAATGAAAATTGGAAAAACGTTCACATATACTTAAGTATAAAATTCAAACCAAAAAAGTTTGACTTAATGTATAATGGAACAAAAAATTCAGAAAAATGAGACATGAAGAAAATAATCAAATGGTAACACAGGTATCATAACACTCAAGTGTTAACATCAGGTTGATACAGTTCTCGGATTCTTTTTCACAATAAAATTTGTGTAAATAGAAAACTGTTATCACATTCAGCTAAGCCACCTAAACAGTGGTGATAAACACAATATACACATGAGCACTGAAGATGAAAGTGTAGCGACTTTCGAAAACAGCTGTTCTGCTCTGCTGTGTAAGTTGAATAAAACTGATGTTGACTTCCTTTGTGCCTAGGAATATTTATCATCATGTCTTTCTGAGATTTTAACTAAGTTAGAACAATTAGCCTATAAAAATATTAATATAGCAAAATAAAAATGTTCAAAAAAAAATAAAATCACATACAATTTAAGCTTTGGCTTGAGCTACCAATGAAAATTGGAAAAACGTTCACATATACTTAAGTATAAAATTCAAACCAAAAAAGTTTGACTTAATGTATAATGGAACAAAAAATTCAGAAAAATGAGACATGAAGAAAATAATGAAATGGTAACACAGGTATCATAACACACAAGTGTTAACATCAGGTTGATACAGTTCTCGGATTCTTTTTCACAATAAAATTTGTGTAAACAGAAAACTGTTATCACATTCAGCTAAGCCACCTAAACAGTGGTGATAAACACAATATACACATGAGCACTGAAGATGAAAGTGTAGCGACTTTCGAAAACAGCTGTTCTGCTCTGCTGTAAAAGTTGAATAAAACTGATGTTGACTTCCTTTGTGCCTAGGAATATTTATCATCATGTCTTTCTGAAATTTTAACTAAGTTAGAACAATTAGCCTATAAAAATATTAATACAGCAAAATAAAAACGTTCAAAAAAATAAAATCACATACAATTTAAGGTTTGGCTTGAGCTACCAATGAAAATTGGAAAAACGTTCACATATACTTAAGTATAAAATTCAAACCAAAAAAGTTTGACTTAATGTATAATGGAACAAAAAATTCAGAAAAATGAGACATGAAGAAAATAATCAAATGGTAACACAGGTATCATAACACTCAAGTGTTAACATCAGGTTGATACAGTTCTCAGATTCTTTTTCACAATAAAATTTGTGTAAATAGAAAACTGTTATCACATTCAGCTAAGCCACCTAAACAGTGGTGATAAACACAATATACACATGAGCACTGAAGATGAAAGTGTAGCGACTTTCGAAAACAGCTGTTCTGCTCTGCTGTGTAAGTTGAATAAAACTGATGTTGACTTCCTTTGTGCCTAGGAATATTTATCATCATGTCTTTCTGAGATTTTAACTAAGTTAGAACAATTAGCCTATAAAAATATTAATATAGCAAAATAAAAATGTTCAAAAAAAATATAATCACATACAATTTAAGCTTTGGCTTGAGCTACCAATGAAAATTGGAAAAACGTTCACATATACTTAAGTATAAAATTCAAACCAAAAAAGTTTGACTTAATGTATAATGGAACAAAAAATTCAGAAAAATGAGACATGAAGAAAATAATCAAATGGTAACACAGGTATCATAACACACAAGTGTTAACATCAGGTTTATACTGTTCTCGGATTCTTTTTCACAATACAATTTGTGTAAATAGAAAACTGTTATCACATTCAGCTAAGCCACCTAAACAGTGGTGATAAACACAATATACACATGAGCACTGAAGATGAAAGTGTAGCGACTTTCGAAAACAGCTGTTCTGCTCTGCTGTGAAAGTTGAATAAAACTGATGTTGACTTCCTTTGTGCCTAGGAATATTTATCATCATGTCTTTCTGAGATTTTAACTAAGTTAGAACAATTAGCCTATAAAAATATTAATACAGCAAAATAAAAATGTTCAAAAAAATAAAATCACATACAATTTAAGGTTTGGCTTGAGCTACCAATGAAAATTGGAAAAACGTTCACATATACTTAAGTATAAAATTCAAACCAAAAAAGTTTGACTTAATGTATAATGGAACAAAAAATTCAGAAAAATGAGACATGAAGAAAATAATCAAATGGTAACACAGGTATCATAACACTCAAGTGTTAACATCAGGTTGATACAGTTCTCGGATTCTTTTTCACAATAAAATTTGTGTAAATAGAAAACTGTTATCACATTCAGCTAAGCCACCTAAACAGTGGTGATAAACACAATATACACATGAGCACTGAAGATGAAAGTGTAGCGACTTTCGAAAACAGCTGTTCTGCTCTGCTGTGTAAGTTGAATAAAACTGATGTTGACTTCCTTTGTGCCTAGGAATATTTATCATCATGTCTTTCTGAGATTTTAACTAAGTTAGAACAATTAGCCTATAAAAATATTAATATAGCAAAATAAAAATGTTCAAAAAAAATAAAATCACATACAATTTAAGCTTTGGCTTGAGCTACCAATGAAAATTGGAAAAACGTTCACATATACTTAAGTATAAAATTCAAACCAAAAAAGTTTGACTTAATGTATAATGGAACAAAAAATTCAGAAAAATGAGACATGAAGAAAATAATGAAATGGTAACACAGGTATCATAACACACAAGTGTTAACATCAGGTTGATACAGTTCTCGGATTCTTTTTCACAATAAAATTTGTGTAAATAGAAAACTGTTATCACATTCAGCTAAGCCACCTAAACAGTGGTGATAAACACAATATACACATGAGCACTGAAGATGAAAGTGTAGCGACTTTCGAAAACAGCTGTTCTGCTCTGCTGTAAAAGTTGAATAAAACTGATGTTGACTTCCTTTGTGCCTAGGAATATTTATCATCATGTCTTTCTGAAATTTTAACTAAGTTAGAACAATTAGCCTATAAAAATATTAATACAGCAAAATAAAAACGTTCAAAAAAATAAAATCACATACAATTTAAGGTTTGGCTTGAGCTACCAATGAAAATTGGAAAAACGTTCACATATACTTAAGTATAAAATTCAAACCAAAAAAGTTTGACTTAATGTATAATGGAACAAAAAATTCAGAAAAATGAGACATGAAGAAAATAATCAAATGGTAACACAGGTATCATAACACTCAAGTGTTAACATCAGGTTGATACAGTTCTCAGATTCTTTTTCACAATAAAATTTGTGTAAATAGAAAACTGTTATCACATTCAGCTAAGCCACCTAAACAGTGGTGATAAACACAATATACACATGAGCACTGAAGATGAAAGTGTAGCGACTTTCGAAAACAGCTGTTCTGCTCTGCTGTGTAAGTTGAATAAAACTGATGTTGACTTCCTTTGTGCCTAGGAATATTTATCATCATGTCTTTCTGAGATTTTAACTAAGTTAGAACAATTAGCCTATAAAAATATTAATATAGCAAAATAAAAATGTTCAAAAAAATAAAATCACATAAAATTTAAGCTTTGGCTTGAGCTACCAATGAAAATTGGAAAAACGTTCACATATACTTAAGTATAAAATTCAAACCAAAAAAGTTTGACTTAATGTATAATGGAACAAAAAATTCAGAAAAATGAGACATGAAGAAAATAATCAAATGGTAACACAGGTATCATAACACACAAGTGTTAACATCAGGTTGATACAGTTCTCGGATTCTTTTTCACAATAAAACTTGTGTAAATAGAAAACTGTTATCACATTCAGCTAAGCCACCTAAACAGTGGTGATAAACACAATATACACATGAGCACTGAAGATGAAAGTGTAGCGACTTTCGAAAACAGCTGTTCTGCTCTGCTGTGTAAGTTGAATAAAACTGATGTTGACTTCCTTTGTGCCTAGGAATATTTATCATCATGTCTTTCTGAGATTTTAACTAAGTTAGAACAATTAGCCTATACAAATATTAATATAGCAAAATAAAAATGTTCAAAAAAATAAAATCACATACAATTTAAGCTTTGGCTTGAGCTACCAATGAAAATTGGAAAAACGTTCACATATACTTAAGTATAAAATTCAAACCAAAAAAGTTTGACTTAATGTATAATGGAACAAAAAATTCAGAAAAATGAGACATGAAGAAAATAATGAAATGGTAACACAGGTATCATAACACGCAAGTGTTAACATCAGGTTGATACAGTTCTCGGATTCTTTTTCACAATAAAATTTCTGTAAATAGAAAACTGTTATCACATTCAGCTAAGCCACCTAAACAGTGGTGATAAACACAATATACACATGAGCACTGAAGATGAAAGTGTAGCGACTTTCGAAAACAGCTGTTCTGCTCTGCTGTGTAAGTTGAATAAAACTGATGTTGACTTCCTTTGTGCCTAGGAATATTTATCATCATGTCTTTCTGAGATTTTAACTAAGTTAGAACAATTAGCCTATAAAAATATTAATATAGCAAAATAAAAATTTTCAAAAAAATAAAATCACATACAATTTAAGCTTTGGCTTGAGCTACTAATGAAAATTGGAAAAACGTTCACATATACTTAAGTATAAAATTCAAACCAAAAAAGTTTGACTTAATGTATAATGGAACAAAAAATTCAGAAAAATGAGACATGAAGAAAATAATCAAATGGTAACACAGGTATCATAACACACAAGTGTTAACATCAGGTTGATATAGTTCTCGGATTCTTTTTCACAATAAAATTTGTGTAAATAGAAAACTGTTATCACATTCAGCTAAGCCACCTAAACAGTGGTGATAAACACAATATACACATGAGCACTGAAGATGAAAGTGTAGCGACTTTCGAAAACAGCTGTTCTGCTCTGCTGTGTAAGTTGAATAAAACTGATGTTGACTTCCTTTGTGCCTAGGAATATTTATCATCATGTCTTTCTGAGATTTTAACTAAGTTAGAACAATTAGCCTATAAAAATATTAATATAGCAAAATAAAAATGTTCAAAAAAATAAAATCACATACAATTTAAGCTTTGGCTTGAGCTACCAATGAAAATTGGAAAAACGTTCACATATACTTAAGTATAAAATTCAAACCAAAAAAGTTTGACTTAATGTATAATGGAACAAAAAATTCAGAAAAATGAGACATGAAGAAAATAATCAAATGGTAACACAGGTATCATAACACACAAGTGTTAGCATCAGGTTGATACAGTTCTCGGATTCTTTTTCACAATAAAATTTGTGTAAATAGAAAACTGTTATCACATTCAGCTAAGCCACCTAAACAGTGGTGATAAACACAATATACACATGAGCACTGAAGATGAAAGTGTAGCGACTTTCGAAAACAGCTCTTCTGCTCTGCTGTGTAAATTGAATAAAACTGGTGTTGACTTCCTTTGTGCCTAGGAATATTTATCATCATGTCTTTCTGAGATTTTAACTAAGTTAGAACAATTAGCCTATAAAAATATTAATATAGCAAAATAAAAATGTTCAAAAAAATAAAATCACATACAATTTAAGCTTTGGCTTGAGCTACCAATGAAAATTGGAAAAACGTTCACATATACTTAAGTATAAAATTCAAACCAAAAAAGTTTGACTTAATGTATAATGGAACAAAAAATTCAGAAAAATGAGACATGAAGAAAATAATCAAATGGTAACACAGGTATCATAACACTCAAGTGTTAACATCAGGTTGATACAGTTCTCGGATTCCTTTTCACAATAAAATTTGTGTAAATAGAAAACTGTTATCACATTCAGCTAAGCCACCTAAACAGTGGTGATAAACACAATATACACATGAGCACTGAAGATGAAAGTGTAGCGACTTTCGAAAACAGCTGTTCTGCTCTGCTGTGTAAGTTGAATAAAACTGATGTTGCCTTCCTTTGTGCCTAGGAATATTAATCATCATGTCTTTCTGAGATTTTAACTAAGTTAGAACAATTAGCCTATAAAAATATTAATATAGCAAAATAAAAATGTTCAAAAAAATAAAATCACATAAAATTTAAGCTTTGGCTTGAGCTACCAATGAAAATTGGAAAAACGTTCACATATACTTAAGTATAAAATTCAAACCAAAAAAGTTTGACTTAATGTATAATGGAACAAAAAATTCAGAAAAATTAGACATGAAAAAAATAATCAAATGGTAACACAGGTATCATAACACACAAGTGTTAACATCAGGTTGATACAGTTCTCGGATTCTTTTTCACAATAAAACTTGTGTAAATAGAAAACTGTTATCACATTCAGCTAAGCCACCTAAACAGTGGTGATAAACACAATATACACATGAGCACTGAAGATGAAAGTGTAGCGACTGTCGAAAACAGCTGTTCTGCTCTGCTGTGTAAGTTGAATAAAACTGATGTTGACTTCTTTTGTGCCTAGGAATATTTATCATCATGTCTTTCTGAGATTTTAACTAAGTTAGAACAATTAGTCTATAAAAATATTAATATAGCAAAATAAAAATGTTCAAAAAAATAAAATCACATACAATTTAAGCTTTGGCTTGAGCTACCAATGAAAATTGGAAAAACGTTCACATATACTTAAGTATAAAATTCAAACCAAAAAAGTTTGACTTAATGTATAATGGAACAAAAAATTCAGAAAAATGACACATGAAGAAAATAATCAAATGGTAACACAGGTATCATAACACACAAGTGTTAACATCAGGTTGATACAGTTCTCGGATTCTTTTTCACAATAAAATTTGTGTAAATAGAAAACTGTTATCACATTCAGCTAAGCCACCTAAACGGTGGTGATAAACACAATATACACATGAGCACTGAAGATGAAAGTGTAGCGACTTTCGAAAACAGCTGTTCTGCTCTGCTGTGTAAGTTGAATAAAACTGATGTTGACTTCCTTTGTGCCTAGGAATATTTATCATCATGTCTTTCTGAGATTTTAACTAAGTTAGAACAATTAGCCTATAAAAATATTAATATAGCAAAATAAAAATGTTCAAAAAAATAAAATCACATACAATTTAAGCTTTGGCTTGAGCTACCAATGAAAATTGGAAAAACGTTCACATATACTTAAGTATAAAATTCAAACCAAAAAAGTTTGACTTAATGTATAATGGAACAAAAAATTCAGAAAAATGAGACATGAAGAAAATAATCAAATGGTAACACAGGTATCATAACACACAAGTGTTAACATCAGGTTTATACTGTTCTCGGATTCTTTTTCACAATAAAATTTGTGTAAATAGAAAACTGTTATCACATTCAGCTAAGCCACCTAAACAGTGGTGATAAACACAATATACACATGAGCACTGAAGATGAAAGTGTAGCGACTTTCGAAAACAGCTGTTCTGCTCTGCTGTGAAAGTTGAATAAAACTGATGTTGACTTCCTTTGTGCCTAGGAATATTTATCATCATGTCTTTCTGAGATTTTAACTAAGTTAGAACAATTAGCCTATAAAAATATTAATACAGCAAAATAAAAATGTTCAAAAAAATAAAATCACATACAATTTAAGGTTTGGCTTGAGCTACCAATGAAAATTGGAAAAACGTTCACATATACTTAAGTATAAAATTCAAACCAAAAAAGTTTGACTTAATGTATAATGGAACAAAAAATTCAGAAAAATGAGACATGAAGAAAATAATCAAATGGTAACACAGGTATCATAACACTCAAGTGTTAACATCAGGTTGATACAGTTCTCGGATTCTTTTTCACAATAAAATTTGTGTAAATAGAAAACTGTTATCACATTCAGCTAAGCCACCTAAACAGTGGTGATAAACACAATATACACATGAGCACTGAAGATGAAAGTGTAGCGACTTTCGAAAACAGCTGTTCTGCTCTGCTGTGTAAGTTGAATAAAACTGATGTTGACTTCCTTTGTGCCTAGGAATATTTATCATCATGTCTTTCTGAGATTTTAACTAAGTTAGAACAATTAGCCTATAAAAATATTAATATAGCAAAATAAAAATGTTCAAAAAAATAAAATCACATACAATTTAAGCTTTGGCTTGAGCTACCAATGAAAATTGGAAAAACGTTCACATATACTTAAGTATAAAATTCAAACCAAAAAAGTTTGACTTAATGTATAATGGAACAAAAAATTCAGAAAAATTAGACATGAAAAAAATAATCAAATGGTAACACAGGTATCATAACACACAAGTGTTAACATCAGGTTGATACAGTTCTCGGATTCTTTTTCACAATAAAACTTGTGTAAATAGAAAACTGTTATCACATTCAGCTAAGCCACCTAAACAGTGGTGATAAACACAATATACACATGAGCACTGAAGATGAAAGTGTAGCGACTTTCGAAAACAGCTGTTCTGCTCTGCTGTGAAAGTTGAATAAAACTGATGTTGACTTCCTTTGTGCCTAGGAATATTTATCATCATGTCTTTCTGAGATTTTAACTAAGTTAGAACAATTAGCCTATAAAAATATTAATACAGCAAAATAAAAATGTTCAAAAAAATAAAATCACATACAATTTAAGGTTTGGCTTGAGCTACCAATGAAAATTGGAAAAACGTTCACATATACTTAAGTATAAAATTCAAACCAAAAAAGTTTGACTTAATGTATAATGGAACAAAAAATTCAGAAAAATGAGACATGAAGAAAATAATCAAATGGTAACACAGGTATCATAACACTCAAGTGTTAACATCAGGTTGATACAGTTCTCGGATTCTTTTTCACAATAAAATTTGTGTAAATAGAAAACTGTTATCACATTCAGCTAAGCCACCTAAACAGTGGTGATAAACACAATATACACATGAGCACTGAAGATGAAAGTGTAGCGACTTTCGAAAACAGCTGTTCTGCTCTGCTGTGTAAGTTGAATAAAACTGATGTTGACTTCCTTTGTGCCTAGGAATATTTATCATCATGTCTTTCTGAGATTTTAACTAAGTTAGAACAATTAGCCTATAAAAATATTAATATAGCAAAATAAAAATGTTCAAAAAAATAAAATCACATACAATTTAAGCTTTGGCTTGAGCTACCAATGAAAATTGGAAAAACGTTCACATATACTTAAGTATAAAATTCAAACCAAAAAAGTTTGACTTAATGTATAATGGAACAAAAAATTCAGAAAAATTAGACATGAAAAAAATAATCAAATGGTAACACAGGTATCATAACACACAAGTGTTAACATCAGGTTGATACAGTTCTCGGATTCTTTTTCACAATAAAACTTGTGTAAATAGAAAACTGTTATCACATTCAGCTAAGCCACCTAAACAGTGGTGATAAACACAATATACACATGAGCACTGAAGATGAAAGTGTAGCGACTGTCGAAAACAGCTGTTCTGCTCTGCTGTGTAAGTTGAATAAAACTGATGTTGACTTCTTTTGTGCCTAGGAATATTTATCATCATGTCTTTCTGAGATTTTAACTAAGTTAGAACAATTAGTCTATAAAAATATTAATATAGCAAAATAAAAATGTTCAAAAAAATAAAATCACATACAATTTAAGCTTTGGCTTGAGCTACCAATGAAAATTGGAAAAACGTTCACATATACTTAAGTATAAAATTCAAACCAAAAAAGTTTGACTTAATGTATAATGGAACAAAAAATTCAGAAAAATGACACATGAAGAAAATAATCAAATGGTAACACAGGTATCATAACACACAAGTGTTAACATCAGGTTGATACAGTTCTCGGATTCTTTTTCACAATAAAATTTGTGTAAATAGAAAACTGTTATCACATTCAGCTAAGCCACCTAAACGGTGGTGATAAACACAATATACACATGAGCACTGAAGATGAAAGTGTAGCGACTTTCGAAAACAGCTGTTCTGCTCTGCTGTGTAAGTTGAATAAAACTGATGTTGACTTCCTTTGTGCCTAGGAATATTTATCATCATGTCTTTCTGAGATTTTAACTAAGTTAGAACAATTAGCCTATAAAAATATTAATATAGCAAAATAAAAATGTTCAAAAAAATAAAATCACATACAATTTAAGTTTTGGCTTGAGCTACCAATGAAAATTGGAAAAACGTTCACATATACTTAAGTATAAAATTCAAACCAAAAAAGTTTGACTTAATGTATAATGGAACAAAAAATTCAGAAAAATGAGACATGAAGAAAATAATCAAATGGTAACACAGGTATCATAACACACAAGTGTTAACATCAGGTTTATACTGTTCTCGGATTCTTTTTCACACTAAAATTTGTGTAAATAGAAAACTGTTATCACATTCAGCTAAGCCACCTAAACAGTGGTGATAAACACAATATACACATGAGCACTGAAGATGAAAGTGTAGCGACTTTCGAAAACAGCTGTTCTGCTCTGCTGTGAAAGTTGAATAAAACTGATGTTGACTTCCTTTGTGCCTAGGAATATTTATCATCATGTCTTTCTGAGATTTTAACTAAGTTAGAACAATTAGCCTATAAAAATATTAATACAGCAAAATAAAAATGTTCAAAAAAATAAAATCACATACAATTTAAGGTTTGGCTTGAGCTACCAATGAAAATTGGAAAAACGTTCACATATACTTAAGTATAAAATTCAAACCAAAAAAGTTTGACTTAATGTATAATGGAACAAAAAATTCAGAAAAATGAGACATGAAGAAAATAATCAAATGGTAACACAGGTATCATAACACTCAAGTGTTAACATCAGGTTGATACAGTTCTCGGATTCTTTTTCACAATAAAATTTGTGTAAATAGAAAACTGTTATCACATTCAGCTAAGCCACCTAAACAGTGGTGATAAACACAATATACACATGAGCACTGAAGATGAAAGTGTAGCGACTTTCGAAAACAGCTGTTCTGCTCTGCTGTGTAAGTTGAATAAAACTGATGTTGACTTCCTTTGTGCCTAGGAATATTTATCATCATGTCTTTCTGAGATTTTAACTAAGTTAGAACAATTAGCCTATAAAAATATTAATATAGCAAAATAAAAATTTTCAAAAAAATATAATCACATACAATTTAAGCTTTGGCTTGAGCTACCAATGAAAATTGGAAAAACGTTCACATATACTTAAGTATAAAATTCAAACCAAAAAAGTTTGACTTAATGTATAATGGAACAAAAAATTCAGAAAAATGAGACATGAAGAAAATAATCAAATGGTAACACAGGTATCATAACACACAAGTGTTAACATCAGGTTGATACAGTTCTCGGATTCTTTTTCACAATAAAATTTGTGTAAATAGAAAACTGTTATCACATTCAGCTAAGCCACCTAAACAGTGGTGATAAACACAATATACACATGAGCACTGAAGATGAAAGTGTAGCGACTTTCGAAAACAGCTGTTCTGCTCTGCTGTGTAAGTTGAATAAAACTGATGTTGACTTCCTTTGTGCCTAGGAATATTTATCATCATGTCTTTCTGAGATTTTAACTAAGTTAGAACAATTAGCCTATAAAAATATTAATATAGCAAAATAAAAATGTTCAAAAAAATAAAATCACATACAATTTAAGCTTTGGCTTGAGCTACCAATGAAAATTGGAAAAACGTTCACATATACTTAAGTATAAAATTCAAACCAAAAAAGTTTGACTTAATGTATAATGGAACAAAAAATTCAGAAAAATTAGACATGAAAAAAATAATCAAATGGTAACACAGGTATCATAACACACAAGTGTTAACATCAGGTTGATACAGTTCTCGGATTCTTTTTCACAATAAAACTTGTGTAAATAGAAAACTGTTATCACATTCAGCTAAGCCACCTAAACAGTGGTGATAAACACAATATACACATGAGCACTGAAGATGAAAGTGTAGCGACTGTCGAAAACAGCTGTTCTGCTCTGCTGTGTAAGTTGAATAAAACTGATGTTGACTTCTTTTGTGCCTAGGAATATTTATCATCATGTCTTTCTGAGATTTTAACTAAGTTAGAACAATTAGTCTATAAAAATATTAATATAGCAAAATAAAAATGTTCAAAAAAATAAAATCACATACAATTTAAGCTTTGGCTTGAGCTACCAATGAAAATTGGAAAAACGTTCACATATACTTAAGTATAAAATTCAAACCAAAAAAGTTTGACTTAATGTATAATGGAACAAAAAATTCAGAAAAATGACACATGAAGAAAATAATCAAATGGTAACACAGGTATCATAACACACAAGTGTTAACATCAGGTTGATACAGTTCTCGGATTCTTTTTCACAATAAAATTTGTGTAAATAGAAAACTGTTATCACATTCAGCTAAGCCACCTAAACGGTGGTGATAAACACAATATACACATGAGCACTGAAGATGAAAGTGTAGCGACTTTCGAAAACAGCTGTTCTGCTCTGCTGTGTAAGTTGAATAAAACTGATGTTGACTTCCTTTGTGCCTAGGAATATTTATCATCATGTCTTTCTGAGATTTTAACTAAGTTAGAACAATTAGCCTATAAAAATATTAATATAGCAAAATAAAAATGTTCAAAAAAATAAAATCACATACAATTTAAGCTTTGGCTTGAGCTACCAATGAAAATTGGAAAAACGTTCACATATACTTAAGTATAAAATTCAAACCAAAAAAGTTTGACTTAATGTATAATGGAACAAAAAATTCAGAAAAATGAGACATGAAGAAAATAATCAAATGGTAACACAGGTATCATAACACACAAGTGTTAACATCAGGTTTATACTGTTCTCGGATTCTTTTTCACAATAAAATTTGTGTAAATAGAAAACTGTTATCACATTCAGCTAAGCCACCTAAACAGTGGTGATAAACACAATATACACATGAGCACTGAAGATGAAAGTGTAGCGACTTTCGAAAACAGCTGTTCTGCTCTGCTGTGAAAGTTGAATAAAACTGATGTTGACTTCCTTTGTGCCTAGGAATATTTATCATCATGTCTTTCTGAGATTTTAACTAAGTTAGAACAATTAGCCTATAAAAATATTAATACAGCAAAATAAAAATGTTCAAAAAAATAAAATCACATACAATTTAAGGTTTGGCTTGAGCTACCAATGAAAATTGGAAAAACGTTCACATATACTTAAGTATAAAATTCAAACCAAAAAAGTTTGACTTAATGTATAATGGAACAAAAAATTCAGAAAAATGAGACATGAAGAAAATAATCAAATGGTAACACAGGTATCATAACACTCAAGTGTTAACATCAGGTTGATACAGTTCTCGGATTCTTTTTCACAATAAAATTTGTGTAAATAGAAAACTGTTATCACATTCAGCTAAGCCACCTAAACAGTGGTGATAAACACAATATACACATGAGCACTGAAGATGAAAGTGTAGCGACTTTCGAAAACAGCTGTTCTGCTCTGCTGTGTAAGTTGAATAAAACTGATGTTGACTTCCTTTGTGCCTAGGAATATTTATCATCATGTCTTTCTGAGATTTTAACTAAGTTAGAACAATTAGCCTATAAAAATATTAATATAGCAAAATAAAAATTTTCAAAAAAATATAATCACATACAATTTAAGCTTTGGCTTGAGCTACCAATGAAAATTGGAAAAACGTTCACATATACTTAAGTATAAAATTCAAACCAAAAAAGTTTGACTTAATGTATAATGGAACAAAAAATTCAGAAAAATGAGACATGAAGAAAATAATCAAATGGTAACACAGGTATCATAACACACAAGTGTTAACATCAGGTTGATACAGTTCTCGGATTCTTTTTCACAATAAAATTTGTGTAAATAGAAAACTGTTATCACATTCAGCTAAGCCACCTAAACAGTGGTGATAAACACAATATACACATGAGCACTGAAGATGAAAGTGTAGCGACTTTCGAAAACAGCTGTTCTGCTCTGCTGTGTAAGTTGAATAAAACTGATGTTGACTTCCTTTGTGCCTAGGAATATTTATCATCATGTCTTTCTGAGATTTTAACTAAGTTAGAACAATTAGCCTATAAAAATATTAATATAGCAAAATAAAAATGTTCAAAAAAATAAAATCACATACAATTTAAGCTTTGGCTTGAGCTACCAATGAAAATTGGAAAAACGTTCACATATACTTAAGTATAAAATTCAAACCAAAAAAGTTTGACTTAATGTATAATGGAACAAAAAATTCAGAAAAATGAGACATGAAGAAAATAATCAAATGGTAACACAGGTATCATAACACACAAGTGAAACATCAGGTTGACACAGTTCTCGGATTCTTTTTCACAATAAAATTTGTGTAAATAGAAAACTGTTATCACATTCAGCTAAGCCACCTAAACAGTGGTGATAAACACAATATACACATGAGCACTAAAGATGAAAGTGTAGCGACTTTCGAAAACAGCTGTTCTGCTCTGCTGTGTAAGTTGAATAAAACTGATGTTGACTTCCTTTGTGCCTAGGAATATGTATCATCATGTCTTTCTGAGATTTTAACTAAGTTAGAACAATTAGCCTATAAAAATATTAATATAGCAAAATAAAAATGTTCAAAGAAATAAAATCACATTTTCATTATTATTTTATCACCCCTAGGGAAAAACATAGTAATCAAATACAAAAGTCGATATTTTTAAAGTTTATGGAAGAGAATAAAAATATAGCAAGCGGTTACTCTAAGCGCGGTAAGGTTGTGGTAAAGTCGCTTTGGCAAGAGTTATCTCAATCTCTCAACAGTGCTGGACCATCGACTAAGGATGCAAACGGTTAGAAAAAGGTAAGTAATTTTTAAATTTTGTGATAGGTTTTTTCAGACTTAAAAGATTTTTATATAGGCCGATATGGACGGAATGGAAAAGCGAAATAAAAAAGAAGCTAGCACATAATAGGTCAGTTTCGTGCAACTGGAGGAGGCTTGTTTAATAAATTCCAACTCACGCCAACAGAAGAAGCTATTGTGCAAATGTGTGGAATAAATACAACAGTTGAAAATGTCTCAGGAATATCACTGGGCACTGTTGATGATTCTGAACTTGTCTTACATGATGACATTACGAGTTCTAAAAGAATATTGAAAACTATTTGCAGCACACTGAAATAAGCAAGAACAGAGAGCGTAGCAGCGTTGGTTGAAAAGTTTTTAGATGTAGACGGTAAAGGAAAAAATGAACTCAATGATAAAGTCGATCATCTCATTTTGATTCAAAAAGAACGTTTGAGTTTATTCAGACGCGTATACCGTGCTATAGAAAAAAACCAAGAAGCTGTGGCAAATTCCGTAAAAGAATTAAAAGATGAATTTGTAAGTTTAAATTCCAGAGTTTTGAAAGTGACGCAAAAGAAAAACGAAATAAAAAGAAAACAACTGTAACTAGAACTATTAAAATTTAATTTGCAAAACAATAACAATGAGAAAAACTGATGTCAAAAACAATTATTATTTTATATAACTATTTATGCTACTTATAAGACTGATCTCAATGCAAAAAGAACTGTGTTACCTTAAATTGAATTTGTAAAATAAAAACATCAAAAAGTCTATAATTTCTTGTAATTTAATTAAATAATTTTGTAAACTGTTTGCAATTTCTTCTCTTATTCTTTGCCCTTCATTTTGAAGTGTCACTGTTGGCATCAATAAATCATTTTCCTCTGAGAGCTCTTCGAATTCAAAACCAATTTCACATCCTTGGTATTAAATTTTATAACTTCTGGATATGTTATGCAAGGCGCTGCAAACATTTACTATTTGTACCACTTTTTGTGGACTGTAATGCAGTGTACTCAATAAACATCGAAAACGGCTTTTCAGAACTCCTATTGTGCGCTCTACAATGTTACGAGACGCAGCATGAGCTATATTAAAATTATGCTCCCTAGTGTTGAATGATGCATTTCGATATGGAGCTAATAAAATACTCTCTATAGCATACCCGCAATCTCCTAACAATTTTGACGTTCGGTCGCCATTCTGAAATTCTGTCAGAAAATGTTGACGGGTCTTGCTGATGTTCCAAACAAAAGCGTCGTGACTTGAGCATGCATACAGTGCGTCTACTGCTCGAATTAGCATGTCACTATCACATATCTGGAAATGAAATATATATAAAACTATTTTTAAAAAAATCGTATTAGTTTCTACTTACAATAATGGCATTCATACTAAAATACCCCTTTCTATTCAAAAAGAAATGCTCATCCACAGCAGGTTATAATTTTGGTATGTGTTCCATCAATACAACTAACTACAGAAGGAATTCTATATTTGGTGAAGAATTGGTTCCTACATCTTCCTTTTTCATTGTCATCCATTGTTAGCTTCACCCACTGAGGGCACACATGCCTTTACAGAACCTTTAGTACGTTGCTTAATACAATTGACACCGTACTTCTGGCGAGACAAACGGAACTATCATTTCCTATTGATTTTTTATATGATCCTTCTGCCAAAAAGCGCAATATCGCAGCTAGCTGAACAATACAGGAAATGTTTGAAGGAGGCAAATGAACTTTGACAATGTTCAACGGCATTTGAAAAGCCTCTTTGTTTAAACGGAATTAGCTAATAAATCTGTATATTTATTATAGTTTAAACATCTTTGGCATTCTTGTTCATACTATATACATATATACTTGCTGTTTCCGGCAGCTCCAATGGATTGGTGTAATCCCTTACAATCTTCCGTTTCACTTTTTCATTGTTGTTTTCCTCAATCAATATATATAAAGCTACTGCCTCTACCATTTTATTACCGATTTTTTAATATATAAAAAAATATTTATCACAATATGTATGTAAATCTAGTGCAAAATGTAAACAACAGTACAACCAACCAAAACAAAACAACACAGCTGATTCGAATATGGGTTTTATATATTTTCGAATCAGCGCAAAACCAAGACAATTTAATTATACCAATTCAAATCAGAATTGATTTTCAATTCTGATAATTCACAATTCTGACATGGATTCTGCAACAACCCTGTATATACTGAAGTATGCGTACATATATATGTACATTTATCAAAAAAGGTTTTTTTTAAGAAAAGGTATCACTGAATTCAATATCACATTAAATTATTATAATATTAACAAAAAGTCAAAGTAACTTCAACCATAAATGGCTTTTAATTAGTATTTCAATACAATTTATATAACATATTTTACAATTATAAATTAAATACGTCATGCAATGAATATTCTTCAGCTTCATTCGATATATCATTATAATATAAATTCTTATCACATTTTTTAATGAGATCATTCGTTATTTTAAAACTTTCCTAATATTAAGTATAGTGTTTACATCATTCTATTTCGAATTTCTCTTCTCATGAGATTCATGTCACTAAAAACGCTTTGCTAAATGAAAAAACCAAAACTTCATTGCAAAAGTGGCTAATTCACTAAAGCGATTTTCCTTTAGTGCATTTTTATATTCATATACATTTACCCAAAAGTCAACTTTTGAATTCTTATTTAACCATTCATATATATTTAGTTTCTAACACTGAGGTTCCAATGCTGTTACTTCTTCTACAGATTTTGAAATTAGGATTAATTACTATTTTGAATAACTACATCTTTTGAATAAAATAAAGAGTGCTTAAATGTGCAATATATATATATATATATATATATATATATATATATATTTATTATATATATATATATATATATATATATATATTTATTTATTATATATTTATTATATATATATATATATATATATATATATATATATATTTATATATATATAAATATATATATATAAATATATATATATATATATATATATATATATATATATATTTATTGTATATATATATATATATATATATATATATATATTTATTATATATATATATATATATATATATATATATATATTTATTTATATATATAAATATATATATATATATATATATATATATATATATTTATATATATATTTATATATATATATATATATATATATATATATATATATATATTTATATATATATATATATATATATATATATATATAAATATTTATATATATATATATATATATATATATATATATATATATAGGCGTACATGTTGGCCGACATGCTCGACAACGTACCAAATCTCCTGGTAGAATAGCATGTCGTGCGACATGTTGGTCGGTTTTCAAACATTTTTAATTTTCTGATGTTCGTGGAGTACCAATATACTGGTGTAACAACGTGTCGGTCGTACTTCATGTAAAAATTTAGTTCACTTTTTGCCGTTGCCGTTGACGTTGCTGTGCGTTGATCGGAAATTTTGAAAAAATAAGTGTCTTTCAGTAACGTTAGTTTTTGGGAAGAATTAATTTAACTATATAAAAACCTGACGCAATTGTGGAAAAAAACATCAGATTTATACCACAATAGATAATTAAATATTATTGGGTACAATAAATTAAATTATATCTTTGTTTTCCTTCTCTTGTAATTGTATTTCATTGATAACTATCGCCGCTTCATTGACATGCTTTGGCTTCAAAAATTTCTGTGTACTGAACAGCAGTGTGGCCATTTTCGCGGCTAGATTTAGCTTTTTTTTTACATTTAGCTGTGTATATTATATTTTGCAGTTATCATTTTTCAAATATATATATATATATATATATATATATATATATATATATATAGCATATTTTAGCACTCTTTATTTTATTCAAAAGATGTAGTTATTCAAAATTGTAATTAATCTTAATTTCAAAATCTGTAGAAGAAGTAACAGCTTTGGAACCTCAGTATAAGAAACTAAATATATCAGGCATGTTCCAGAAAAGTAGTAGAATGAAAGTAAAATACGATTTGAAAAGTCAACTTTATATTTCTGATGTTCTGCAAAAGTAACGGTTTGATGTTACATTTTCTCATATGAAATGAACTTCGAAAACAAAAATTGTAAACAGCTGATACATATCAGCATATAAAATTAAAAATACAATTTTGCTTATTTTTTCATAAAATTACTAATTGTATTTTGTTTTTCGCATAAAAACTAAACAAGTCGTGTAAAAGTATATATTAAAAAAAAATAATAAAATACATCATAAATAATGAATGTAGTTAGTTTCCATGGTGCATCAAAACAATGGATTCGCGAAAGCAAAGTTACAGAGGAGGATTTTGCGAGATCACTCAAATCCTTTGGATATCAACGACGCCATGTAAGTATATATTTACATACATAAGTATATACTTTTAATGAACATTTTATATGTTAAACTTCTTTAGGTTTTTACAGTATTACCGCTTTAACAAGAATGCATTTCGTAATCTTTTAAATTTTGTAAAGTTTAGGCTGCCCGAGTCTTCTATCCCGGCACAAGTACAGCTTGCTGCCACATTGAGATTTTTAGCAGAAGGCGGATTTCAACGAGGGATTGGAAAAGACAGCGATGTGGCCTTGGCCCGGAGAACCACATGCAAAATTTTAAATCGTGTGCTTTTTATTTTAGAAAAATATATTTGCCCTAGGTGGATTAAATTAACCATGGCATACGATGAGCGTAATTTGTCTAAGCGTCATTTTATACAAAAATTTGGTATACCCGGTGTAATAGGATGCGTTGACGGTACTCACGTGGAAATTACTAAGCCGCACAATGATGGAAAGCTGTTCTATAACAGAAAAGGTTACTACAGCGTAAATGCTATGATTGTGAGTATTTCCAAATTACTATAGAATAAAGCGTTATATTTAATACCATTTTTTTATAGATTTGTGGTTATAACATGGTTATAAAAGCTATCGATGCCTGTCGACCCGGGTCTAGTCACGATTCCCTAATTTGGAGCGTCAGTAAAGCTCGTAGTTATTTTTCCCGTTGCCATGAAAGAGGCAATTGGTTGTTGGGTGACGCGGGCTATGCTCTTCAACCATTTCATGAGGATCCTTATAGGGATCCTCAGGCTGGTACACGTCAACACAAATTTAATGAAAGACATGCGTCAGCACGGAATGTAGTTGAAAGAACTATTGGTATGCTGAAAAGAAGCTTTCGATGTTTTGCTCACATCCTTCCGTATCAGCCCTTAAAAGTAATTCGAATTATAAACGTGTCTGTGCACTGCATAATATTTGCAGAAATTTTAATGTACAAGATATGGAAGAAATAAACTTAAGAAATGAAAATGCTAACGATGATTTGGATGAATTAATAACAGATCCCGTAGCCGCCTCAATAAGAGATGATATCGCAAATCGACTTTCATCAAATATCGATTTTTTATTTAACTTTATTATTTAATAAAACTTGAAATTCATTTTCTATAAATCACTTAACATTTTTAGCTAATTAAAAAAAACAAAAGGAAATCAACAGCACATTCTGTGTACTTAAACTTGCAAGAAGGCGAGATCAATGAAATTTAATTATACAGTTCAGTTATTAAAAAATAAAATAAAAAGAAACAACTTCAATTTTACATATGTATGTATAGGTTTTTAGCTTCAAATTCAGCCTTTTCCAAATCAAATTCAGATATTTAAAAAACAAATGAAAAAGTTTCAAATTGAGTAATTTACTATTGATTTTGATTTTCAAAGTGACAAATTTGGTTTTAAAAATGTTGAATTTGATTTGTAAGATACTCGATTTGATTTGGAAAATTCTGAATTTGTTTTTTAAAAACCGGAATTTGATTAGGAAATGTACGAATTTGAAGTTAAGAACCTATATAAAAATAAGGCACACAACTATAAATCACATATTTTCTCTATGGTAGCTGAACTTTAATTCCTCTAGTTCTAATTTTCTTTTTTTTATTTTAATTTCCTCCTCTCTCAACTGCTCCATTCGAAAATAATGTTTCCTCTTTTATTCGATGTGATTTTGAATGCTTTTTCTTATTGCCTTTAGTTCATGATTAGTATCCTTAACCTCTCGTTTTAAATCTCTTCTACACTTTATATTCTCTTTATCGTTATAAATTCCTTTGAGCTGTTGCGCAATTGAGACCATAGCATCAGTCTGACCTTTCATACATTCTTTCATAGTGTCATTCCAACTCGTGTCTTTCTGACGTAGCAGCGGCACTGGTGGAAGCTGCCTTGCAGGTGGAAGCATCCTTACTGGTGGAAGTAATATCTTCTAGCAGATGATTGCAGTCTACTATAATTTCTTTTTCTGTGTGTACATCACCAAAATCCAGTGCGTTTTCAACGCCTCCGATGACTGTGAATATCCCACACAATTGACCAACAGCTTCCTTCATTTTTGTAAGCACAAATTTATTAAATGGCCCTCCACAAGTCGCTCTGGCCTCCAAAATGTTATGCGCGATTTTGCGTCTCACTAATGCCTTCCAATTCATCCAAACCTGTGAAGAAACTGTCAGTCACTAAAAAGTAATTAATTTTATTTGAACAATGTAGCTTACCTTTTTCCAACCAGATGTATCCTTTGTTGGAGGACCATTGCTATTTAATTCGACGGTAAGTTCTTTCCACAACTCTTCTAACTTTACACGGTCTCCTTTTGCAAATCCTTTTGCCAGATCTGGATTTTTTGCATAAAGCGTAACGATATTGTATCGTGTGTGGTATTCTTGTGTTTTCCCCCACAATTGTGCAAAATATTCATTCAAACAAAAATATCTTAACCTGAGCGTTCTATTTAATTGCATTGTAATTATACTTACATATTTTGGTAAATATTTTCAACTTCACGATAATATTTAAAAGTATTTTCAAAGTACTTCTTTTTGTGTAAAAGTAGTTTCTAGAACATTGCAATTCACTACGAATTGATGTTGAAAACAAAACAGAAATGAAAAGTAAAAAGTAAAGGCCCAACTATAATATGCGTACTCTAGCGTAGGCGAATTTGCGAATACATACAATCAAATGTGTGCGACCATAATTTGCTTTGCTAAAGGCCCAACTACAATATGCGTACGCTAACGCAGGCGAATTTGCGAATACATGCAATCAAATGTGTGCTACCATAATTTGCTTTGCTAACTTTTCGTTGAATTTAATTTTCCTACGCATAGAGCGAAACTGATCGCATTTTCCTTGAAAGGCCAACTGTTTGTTAGTTGTTATTGATAATTACTTTTAGATACACACATACCATAGACTGTGATACGTGCACACAAGAGAAGCTGCATTGTACGCCGAAATCAATTCTACAGATAATTGAATAAATAAAGTCAAAAATTAATGGAAACATTAAATGTTTAGCGTTTGTTTATTGTATATATATTATAGTGTATTTGTGTATTTTCCTACAATTTATGATAAATTGCCAACCACTTCACACATTGTTATACATTGTAGCACTTTCCAATTTAATTTAAATTACTTTCTAAATTGGTAATAACCTACTTGTGATAATATATTTATTATGTATAAATTTAAAATATTTATATATGTATTTACATGTTAAGGCCTAACTATAATATGCGTACGCTAGCGCAGGCGAATTTGCCTATACATACAATCAAATGTGTGCGACCATAATTTGCTTTGCTAACTTCTCGTTGAATTTAATTTTCCTACGCATAGAGCGAAACGAATCGCATTTTCTTTAAAGGCCAACTGTTTGTTCGTTGTTATTGATAATTATTTTTAGATACACACATAACATAGACTGTGAAACGTGCACACAAGAGAAGCTGCAATGTACGCCGAAATCAATTCTACACATAATTGAATAAATAATGTAAAAAATTAATGGAAACCTTATATGTTTAGCGTTTGTTTATTGTATATATATATATATATATATATATATATATATAATATATATATATATATATATATATATATATATATATATATATATTATAGTGTATTTGTGTATTTTCCTAACATTTATGATACGTTGCCAACCACTTGCACACATTGTTATACATTGTTGTACATTGTAGTACTTTCCAATTTATTTCTTAAATTACTTTCTAAATTGGTAATAACCTACTTGTGATAATATATTTATGTATGTATAAATTGAAAATATTTATATATGTATTTCCATGTTATGTATATATCATAAATTAGTTTTTGCAAAAGTGCATTGCTTTACAACTGAGTGTAAGTATAATATAGCCACACAAATGTTCGCATATGCATTTGACAGTGTTTTCGTCGAGTTTTGACAGTAGCCAAAGCTAGCCTACGCATATTATAGTTGGGCATTTATGTATATATCATAAATTAGTTTTTGCAAAAGTGCATTGCTTTACAACTGCATGTGTAAAGCAATGCTATATATGAATGGTTAAATAAGAATCCGAAAGTTGACTTTTGGGTAAATGTATATGAATATAAAAATGAACTAAATGAAAATCCCTTCAGCGAATTAGCCACTTTTGCAATGGAGTTCTTGGTTTGGTCATTTAGCAACGCGTTTTTAGTGGTATGAATCTCATAAGAACGAAAATTCGAAATATAATGATGTAAACACTATGAATTCGCTAATTACAGTGGCTCACATCGAAAGTCGGGCAAGTAATTACAGTAAAGTTCAAAAGCTTTAAAATACACAATACTTAATGTTTTGCAAAATATTTCTTTAAAATATTTTTTCTGTATTGTAGTAAATATAACAAAAAAAAAACTAGGTACTTCAGCCTTATAACAATAGAAAAAATTAACAAAAACTCAAAAAAACCTTAAAACTATGATCACACTGAAAGTCGGGCAGTGTTTAAATTAGGTTGTTTATCCATTAATTAATATTTTGTTGCATATCCTTTTTGATTTTCTATAGCTTTTAATCTTCTTGGAATATATTCTACTAATTTTTTGCACACATCAGATGTTATTTGGCTCCACTCCTCCTGTAATGCGATTAAGCTGGTCTTTATTACTGCACAACCTGTTTTGCATACGACGTCCAAGTTCGTCCCATACGTGCTCGATTACGTTTATATCTGGGCTTTGTGCAGGCGTTTTGATGACCTTAGGGCAGTTGTAAAGTAACCAGTTCTTTACTATTAGCGAAGTGTGCTTAGGGTCATTGTCTTGGTAAAACTTAAAATTAACAGCAATACCCAACTTTCGAGCACTTTCCTTAACATTAGTTTTTAAAATGTCAAGATACATGTTCCTGTCCATGATACCTTCTATAAAGTGAAGGTTTCCGACACCTGAAGCTGCCATGCAACCCCACACCATCACTGATAAGCCTCCATGCTTGACTGTCTTCTTAGTGTTTTTGTGCAAAAATTCTTCATTGTGCTTACGCCACACATAACGCCGACCATCGGAACCAAACAAATTAAATTTGCTTTTATCCGTAAAAAGAACCTGTAAGATATTAAAATTGTATAGAGAAAGCCAACACAACGTGGCATATAAATTTTACCGTGCTCCAAAACGAGAAATCTTTTGATATGTGCTCTCGTGCAAATTCCAAGCGATCCTTTCTATATTTTAGACTGACACATGGTTTATTTCGAGCCACTCGGCCATGGAATTTGCTTTTTCTTAAAACTCTTCTTATTGATTCTGCATGTACTTCCTTTCCAAAATTGGTTTTTACCATTGTGGGAAGTTTTGGGGCGGAGATGAATGGGTCATTTTGTACTTGGCGAACTATAAACTTCTCATCTCTCGCCCATAGCTTTCTTTTTGCAGGGGCGCGTTGTTTATTTGTTATCCGGTTGTCTTTTTTGTATCGCGTAATGAGTTCGTGTACAGTTGATTTGCTTTTATTAACAATACTTGCGATTTCTCGTTGGGTTTTACCTTCTAAATAGTTATAAATAACTATTTTTCGCTCTTCCAAGGTAGACTGTTTGATTGTACGCGGCATTACAAAAAATATTTAAAAAAAACGTCACACTACGAAAGCAAATATTCAACTGACCATTTATAATATAGAAATAATAAGAAATAATCAGATATAACGGTAATTGAAATTATTTTGTTGTCTTCTTTGCTTTGCCCGACTTTCAGTGTGACCATAATTTTAAAACCTTTTTGAAATAAGTTTTAAAGTACCGTGTTGGAAAATTCTTGGTAACGTTTTTAGAGGAAAATTTTATTGTGTAGTAAAAGCTGAATTAAATGTACTAAACTTTTTCCAAAACCAATAAGCTATGACACCTAAAATAGTTGATAAACATCTATCAATGATTTGCCCGACTTTCGATGTGAGCCACTGTATATTATGCAAGTTTTAAAATAAGGAATGATTTCATTTAAAAATGTGATAAGTATATATATATATTATAACGATATATCGAAAGAAGCTGAAGAATATTCAATGGATGACGCATTTAATTTACATTTTTAAAATATGTTATATAAATTGTATTAAAATACTAATTAAAAGCCATTTATGGTGTAAGTTACTTTGACTTTTTCTTAATATTATAATAATATAATGTGATATTGAATTTAATGATACCTTTTCTTAAAAAATCCCTCTTTTTATAAATGTACATAAAAAAGTGCATATACTTCAATATTTATTCTGTTACTTTTTCATCAGTTTGTTTCATTGAAATGATGTGCAATAACTGTTTATAGAAAGCATTATCAAAAATTAAAAATTTTTAAAGATATATTACCTAAAGTAACTACAGTTAATACAACTAAGATTTTAGCATTATTATTTTGCAGCTTAGGATTACTTATAAAATTTTTTAGCATTATTTTAAATCCAGTTTAGCTGTAAAATATTTCTATATGGCCACACTGGTACTAAAGTATGTTCGGCAGTGTCAAGGCGCATTAAAAAAGGTGACCTTATCGCAATTCGCTTTTTTCAAAAACCAATCCTTCAAAACGAATTGTAATGTAATATTATATATGTGATGTTTAACAATTATAATTGTTTGAAAATTGAAATATATTTGATGTTTATTTGAAAATCATATAGTACAGTCATATATTACTAAACCAAACATTAAATTGTTCAACATAATATATTAGATTGCTCGCAAAAATATTTATGAATGACAAATTAGTAAATTTTAAAGGATTGGTTTCTTACGGCTCAAGGCGAATCAATCAGGTGAGAATCATCTGCGCTAATAAGGTCAACTGTATTAATCCGCCTTGGGCAGTGATAGCAAAACGTAAACTTCGCCGTCGAGCGAAACTTCGCCGACATGTACGCCAGTGTAATAGCCCAATAAAAGGATGATTACAAAGCAATTCCGTTACCAAACACATACAAACAGTCAAGGCGCATCTATACTAGGTGACCTTAATATGCAAAATGGCGAACAGCTGATACAATTCGCCTTGAACTCGTTTGTCAAAAACTTCTGCTTTCGCCTTGAACTCGGTTGTCAAAATCTGCTTTTGTCTTTGAGCCAAAAAGAAAATTTTTGAGAGTTCAAAAACAAAAATTAATTTTGAGAAAATTGCCAAGAAAACAAGTTATTTATATAATATATAATTGATTTGCTTATTATTATTAAAAGCAATAGTTTTTATTTAAGTATATTTTCCGAACTTATAAAACAATGCGTGTTTGTGCAGTGTGCAAGCGCAAATTCTTTAAGGGAGAGGGATCGTTGCTCCAAGCGCCGAAAGATGCGGTATCCATGGCATTAGCACGTAATGAATTCATATATGTAGAATAACAAAAAACAAATATTTCGTAAACTGTTAAAATAAGAAAATAAAAAATTAGTTATATTCACCGTTGTTCTCATATTCTGGGTTCTTGTTCTCTTTAAAGAAAATTTTTTATAGGCTGCCTCTGACGTACACCATTATTATGGATTTCAGTAGATTTGGTTAGCTTTCTTACAATTTTTTAGCTTGATTGGCTATGGGTGCTGTATAATTGGCTATCAGTCTGCCTGTGTAAAACCACCAGAATTGGCTGAAATGTTGCCGGCACATCATCTAAAGACGAATTGTTCAATGTCATTGATTCTTGATTGTTAGAGCGTTGCAACAACTTCATTATTTTAGGTTTAGATGGAGACATGTTAGGAGCTATTTATAGCAATTGCAGATGCAAAATTTGTGTCCGATTCTTTCATAAGAGCAGGAAATATGTGAATCTTAGTCCAGTCAACTTGCAGAATCAACTCCGATAGAACTAATTAAATTGAACTTTTATATATTTTATATTATTATATGTATTTACAAAAGCTTACCCATATAAGCACCAATTCCATCCAGCAAAGAATATGTAAATAATAATTTCATACTTCTGCACAAACATTTTATAAATAAACACCTTGAAATAAAAACTTTAAAATTTTCTCATTTAGCTCTGTTGGTGCCTGTGTTGTTTTGTCTTCTGTATCGCCATTTTTCTTATGTTTTACTTGTCAAGTCCATTTGACAAACGAATATATTTTACACAAACAAAAAACATACCAAGGCGAATCCACTACATATATTTTCTGCAGGGTTGCAAATTGAGTATACCTAGTATAGATGTGCCTTGCAGTGACTCAAACGGCAAATCGGACTTAAATAAAACAAATATATTAGCATATTTTTCTATTAAAAAGGTTAATTTCGAAGTGTTTGATAAGAAAAAATAAAAGAAAAATTTTAAGTTTTGTAAGAATTATAAGTGATTAAATAAATTAATTCAGTATTTTCAACTCAAACGGCAAATCGGACAAATTAGTAATATTTTAATAACATAAATAAAAAGGAAGAATAATAAATAAATAAATTTATAAAGAATAATTTTTCAGTATTTTGTGTAGCATTGCCTTTAGATTCAATAACTTTTTAAGTCTTTTTTGAATAGAATTACCTAAATTTGCACCCACTTCTCGAGGTATTTTGTCCCACTCTGTTTTGAAAACTATTTTTAATTGACTAATATTGTTAAACGCGTTTTTGTAAACCCTCCGCGGCAATTTATCCCACAAATGTTCAATGACATTCAGGTTCACCGATTGTGGGGGGTGGTTTCAAAAGTTTAGGGCAGGGATGAATGAGCAATAACGTGAAAACTTCGGCGGTATGCTTTGGATCATTAAAATTGGCTTGTATGTGCGAAGGGTTTACAAAAACGCGTTTAACAATATTAGTCAATTAAAAATAGCTTTCAAAACAGAGTGGGACAAAATACCTCGAGAAGTGCGTGCAAATTCAGGTAAATCTATTCAAAAAAGACTTCAAAAAGTTATTGAATCTAAAGGCAATGCTACACAAAATACTGAAAAATTATTCTTTATAAATTTATTTATTTATTATTCTTCCTTTTTATTTATGTTATTAAAATATTACTAATTTGTCCGATTTTCCGTTTGAGTTGAAAATACTAAATTAATTTATTTAATCACTTCTAATTCTTACAAAAATTAAAATTTTTCGTTTTTTTTTTCTTATCAAACACTTCGAAATTAACCTTTTTTAAAAAATATATGCTATATTTAAAAAAGAAATTTAATTTTTGTTATAATGCTTCCTAATATAATTATTTTATGTATGTCCGATTTTCCGTTTGAGTCACTGTATATACATGCTACGTATTTAGTACACATTTTGTTGTTTAAATGACAGAGGACGTACTTAACTAACATTAAAAGAAAATATATATTTCTTTATGAGATGCCGTTCAATATAAAAAAAATAAAAATTAATTAAACTTTTGTACCAAACAGTAAAGACGTAATGTAAATAAAATCTCAAATCATATACGGTAATGAAATCAACAAGAAAACTTACCAACAAGCAACGTTTTCGGCAAAAAGTCTGCACATTTCGTCTGTTTTTCACTGGGTTTATGAAATCAATACAAATTAAATACACCATGTGAATTCGCCTTGATCTAATTGTACGCCAGAAACATCGTCACGAAGAATACAAGATGCCATAATTTAATTTATATTTGTATATGCCAAGCGAATTCATTGCAACAGAGCATCTCTTTTCTAAAACACAATGTCAAATACAAAGC
>OY776277.1:65689560-65759560 GCA_963675445.1 Linnaemya vulpina | reverse complement strand
TTCGCACTTTCGAAGTTTGTTTAAAATCAAGGAAAAGGGAGAAATTTCCCGGGGAAAGTTTATTTAGAATAAGGGAACAGGGAATATAGAAAAAACTCACGGGGAATTGTTATTCATAATTGGGCTGTGCGTCTCCTCACAACCAGGTTATCCTTTTCTTAATTATATATATAATCCTTTATTTTAGTTGGCACTCCCTCTTTGTCGGTGTGGATATTGCGGACACTACTAGGATTTCCTTTCACTTTTCTGTTAAATTTTTTTTCCTCTTCTTAAATTCAATTTATTTCCAAGATTTCACCTCCTATTTTCTTTTATATTTACTTTTTCCTTATTCCGACAGTCTACTCAGACGGTTTTCAATTCTCTAAAAAATTACATATCGGTATTCGCAAACCATAAATGTTTTTCAAAAATAAACATATTCCCTATTTCACTCCGCCATATCCTCCCAGAACAAATATCTTTATTCTCCATCTTTTTTCCTTCCATTATTTCTACCTACAAATTCTTCATCCATATGGTATATAATAATAAAAAAACGATCCTTCCAACTTGGATAATCTGCGTCTTAATTATTCTCGTTTTGACCCCTGCCTCTCATTCATAAATGGGATTCAAATCTTCATAGTCAACAGGCCTGTCGTACGTATATTAAAACATTAACGACCACTACACTTGTACAGATGTTGTTTCTAGCAACACTAAAGTGCTAGCAACTGTATAATGTGTACGGCGAATTACCAAAAGGCATGTCATAGAAGGAAAACGAAAACAAACATTTGCACACACACGCATAACTAGAGCAGACGTATTTTAGCAAAACCAGAAATAAATCTAACCAAATGACTATCTCGAAAAATAAAAAGAATTATTTCAACAATAAAATAAACAGAATTATTTAAAAAAAAGAATAAGATAAAGAAACACATTACTACACAAAAAGTATCATATAACAATATATATTTGCAATCTGTATGCCTGTATCTAAATAAATCCAAATATTAATTATGGCGCTTAGAATCAGCAACAGTACGTACGCATGTCACAAAAAGCAAAAATATTCTCCTTTGATGTGTTTACTTGTATCAAAAAATAAAACTACAATACCAATTGTGGCGCTGGGGAATCCGCAACCATATATACATATATGCATATATATATATATATATATATATATATATATATGTATATATGTATGTATATATATATATATATATATATATATATATATATATATATATATTTATATATGAATGCTTATATATATATATATATATATATATATATATATATATATTGTACATATGTATGTATATATATATATATATGTATATATATATATATATATATATATATATATATATATATATATTGTATATATGTATGTATATATATATATATATATATATATATATATTTATATATGTATGCTTATATATATATATATATATATATATATATATATATTCATATATTGTATGTATGTATGTATATATATATTTATATATATATATATATATATATATATATATTTATATATGTATGCTTATATATATATATATATATATATATATATATAGATAGTTATATATGTGTATATATATATATATATATATATATATATATATGTATATATATATATATATATATATATATATATATAGTTATATGTATATAAATATATATATATATATATATATATATATATATAGATAGTTATATGTATATATATATATATATATATATATATATATGTATATTTATATATATATATATATATATATATATATGTATATATATATATATATATATATATATATGTATATATATATATATATATATATATATATAAATATATATATATATATATATATATATATATAGTTATGTATATATATATATATATATATATATATATATATATATATATATAGATATGTATATATATATATATATATATATATATATATATATATAAATATATATATTTGAACATACATATTGTTTTAAATTCAGTCTGCCAGTCGGGTGTGCGCCGAAAACATGTTGTCCAGCTACCACCACAGGGAAAATTTCACGCCGCAGGTGTCTGTAACAGAAGACAAAACGAAAAAGTAGTAGTTTTTGACAAATCAGAATTGTTGCGTGGATATCAGCTGATCGAAATATTTCAAATTAAGGTCACTCACAAGGCATATCAATACGCCTTGGTCATCCAGTACTGGATTGGCCTTGGCTGACTGTTTACAAGCATTGTAGGATTGTCAGCTGTTTTGTTTGTTAGCTTACTAAATTGCGTGTCGATTGTAATGGTCTTCATATACCAAAGCTATTCGTAAAAAAAGTTTTAGCAACAACAAAATGTTGAAACGTTGAATTAATTTTTATTCAAAAACTATGAATATGCGCCTAATGCTGCTACCTGCAATCGAAAGCTTACCACATGACGTGTCGATTGAAATGGTCAAAGTTATTCGAAAAAATTACACTGCTCTGCAAAACATAACTTTTTGTCGCGCCTTTAAATAAAACTATGTGGACTATATGAATTTTGATGCGCGTAGCTCGAATCTGTTATCGGTTTTTTTTCCATCAGGTCCAGATTTTTTTTTATGGGCGTGGCAATTTTTTGCCCCTAAATTAGCCAGGTACGCAGACATATTTCACCCTAACTCGGGAACGAGTCATCCGATTTTAAAAAGTAAAACACCAGAAGATGTGTAACAAAATTGTTTTTATTTAAGTCACACACAGTTGTCGACTTTAACGTACGATATCAAATTAAAATTGACTCACTTATTGTCCATCAATTTCCTCATATACTGCTGCAATAAATATTAGAATCTACTCTAATGTTCTCGATTTACAATTACAGGTTAGTGAAAAATACTATATTATAACTTTTAAATCCAAGATCCATGCAAACTACCGTTGTACTTTAGTTCCTTTACCTGTTCACCTAACGAAATGATATCGTCACGCATATGAAAGGTTGGTAGCATTACAACATTGGGTACCTCCGGTAAATTGAAAATAAAATCTAAGTTTTATAACAGATTTTGATTTTTTATAGCTTTTTTTATTTCTAAGATCTGTAACTATTAGATAAAGGTGCAAAGTGTTGAATATTAGCTTTAAACTTTTTTAATTTAATTTTTAATCTGAAAAAAATTAAGAATTTTGCAGGAAAAAAATTTTTTCTCGATTAATATCTGAATATTTCCAAAACGATAAGAGATAAAGAAAAACTGTATTTATCTAAAATAAAAAAAAATTGTTACACATCTTCTGGTGCTCTACTTTTTAAAATCGGATGACTCGTTCCCGAGTTAGGGTGAAATATGTCAACGTACCTGGATAATTTAGGGGCAAAAAATTGCTACGCCCATAAAAAAAAATCTGGTCCTGATGGAAAAAAAAATGAAAATGGATTCGAGTTGAGCGCATCAAAATCCATATAGTCCACATAGTTTTCTTCAAAGGCGGATTTGCCTGCTGAGCAGTGTTATTTATAAACGTTAAAAATGTGTATATTTATATTAATTTTGTGCTGACTTTTTTCTTCCAAAATGTTAACAAAAAATTCAAGGTGATCAATTGAGGAGATTTAGTTCTTATGCGCATTTCACTGGTGCTAATGCAAAGTAATTTTTTTCAACATTCATGTAGTCCATCCCGTAACCTTAGAAAGGTAGTCTATTATCTGCATGTTGGATTGTTACGGCAACTAGAGCTGTACGGCTCCTGAATGAATTAATTCAATTGAATCATTCAGTCAATTGAGCGAGGTGAATCTTTCATTCAATTGAGCGTTTTTAGCTCAGTTGTTTCAGTTGATTCATTAGATCTGTCTCTTTCAGTAGCTCTTTTCAGTGATGTTTCAGTTTGTATGTCAAAATCCATACGAAAAAAATGAATTAATTCACACACATGTACTAATGCATACAGGGATGTAGTGCTCTTTATTTATAGAGTTGCCAGCAAAAAAAACAACTGAGCTATTGAATGAACTGAGCTAGTGAAACAACTGAGTTACTGAATAAACTGAAGTACTGAAACAACTGAGCTACTGAATGAACTGAAACAACTGAATGAACTGAATGAATTAATTCAGTAAATTGAGCGGAGCTAAAAAGAGCGCTCACTCGAAAGAGCTGTTTTATACAGCTGCCGTCGGCAACATTTCATTACAATGAAGTAAGCATATGCACAATTTGCCATATAATGTGTTGGAAGAGCTGACACATTTAGCTAACATTTACAATTTCAACGTTCGACTGTTTCATATATAATTTCGTTATGTTTGGGATTTTAAATTTTTATATGCAAATCATACATACATAGATCACACTCACAACTCAACTTTAAAAAGTTTTTTATGCCCACTATTTCAGTGAATAATTACATGTTGTTGTTTTTGTATATATCATTTAAATACAAAATTTCGTTTTTCACTGCAATTTTAAGTAAGATTTAAGTACATTTATATATGATTTAATTCATACATTTATATATGATTTAAATCTTCTTATATATGGTTTAAATCTTCTCTTGTTTCTTTTTGAAAAAAAAGCATTATCATACTGAGAAATTTGCTAAAAAATTTCAAAACGTTATGTAAGTAAAATTAGTTATCAATAACATTAAGTGAAAACCCAATAACAGAATATTTATTGTAGAAATAGACTTTTAACACAATTCAGAACTTAAAATAATTTCATACACAACGATTGAAATACTTTAAATAATTAGCAAAACTGTCTTCTGAACAATGGCAATTTTTATTTACACAGTTTATGGTGCTACCATATTTTTCGCATAAAATAATACATCTGGGGTTTTTAATAGACAAAGGATTAAACTTGAAGAAACATATACAATAAATTTGCAAAAAAATTAGAGAAGAGATAGAATTTTTTAAGATAATAAGAAGTATCTATTATTACTGCAATAAACATTGTCAATACGATGATAAAACCACATTTTGAGTATGGATCAACTATAATATATACATGTTGCTCGGACAATCAAATGAACTGCAAAATGAAGCCATGAGGACTATATTAAAATACAATCGTTTTTCATCAATTAGATACATGTTAGATAAATTAAACTGTTAGGGCCATTATTACAAATTTGTGTTATCTTAAAGTGAGATTTTATTGGTCAGATAAACATATTTTCATTATTACAACTTTCCTTTAATCTAGGTATGTGCGATATATTAAAGGCAAGTTCGACTTTGCGATAAGTTTTACCAGGAGGGTTTATATTTATATTATCATATCTTCTTCACTTGAAAAGATTTTTGCCCGTCTTCTCACAGCTCGCACGAATGTTTCCTTAGATGCCGACATTTTTTATTTTATAACTGAAAGTTATATTTTCGCAAATGAAAGATGCATATATTTTTAAAAGGAGTAGTAGGATACTGTATGTGCGAGACCAATAAAAATAGTCAAATTTCGGCAATTAAAATCTAAAATTTTGAAATTTTAATTGCCAAATTTACGTTAATTGGTTTTTTTAATACTTTAATGTTTGTGTGTGTGCATTTTCCCACGGTTAAATAGGGTGTTCACATTGTTGTTTTTTTTTATAATGTTGGGGTAGGCGTGGGAATTTGTGTCTGTCCATATGTGACCTTGGGAATACATGTCCGTCGGTATGTGAGCGTGGGAATTTGTGTCTGCCCATATGTGAGCGTAGGAATTCTGTCTATCTATGTGTGCTATAGCCTAATAGAAAATAAGAAATTTTTAGGAACATTAGACCATTTTTTTAGGAATTACACTATTTCAAAAGTGTTGTAGTTATATATGGATGGCCTTAATGTTTGTGGTTCGTTTCTTCTTGCTGGAGTGAGATTCCTTCTTTTATTTTTTGTTTGTTTTTAATTTTGGTGTGTGTTTACTTAAGATAATTTGTCCAGCAATTCAGTTATTTCTTTTTTGTTTGCAATGCTTGAGTCTGGGGGAATAATTTGATTATTCTGATCTTGAAGACGTCGTGAAAAAAATTTTACTATTGCATAAATATTGCAACTGATATTTGTTTATTTTATACATGACGCGATCATCGATGGATTTTATTTGGGGATCTGGATGGTGGTGCGATTTCTGTATTTTGTAGAATGTAAATATTTATGCTATGTTTAAGTGTGTGTGTTTTTGTGTTCTGAGTGGCGATTGGAATGTCCGCCTGTCAGACGGGCTGTGTGCGTGTGTATGTGTGTGACGATTGGTGAGTCTGTATGACAGTCCGCTTTCTTGCTTTCCTGGATTTTGCGCAAGTGGGTCACTATGAAATGTGATAAGATGTACCTATTCATGCGTACATAAATATCTACAAATTTATTTCATTTACGCATATACATACAAACAAATAATAATCGTTTATTCTATTTGCCCAAATATTCCCTTGACCATTTGAATCAATGAACCATTGTTTAAACATATGCATTGTTTTAATTTTTATTAATATGTAATATATATTAAATTATGTATATATTTTTATTTATATCTTAATTTAAATTTGCCTCTACTACATCCGCTGCCTCTAACAACAATTCATCGTCTCCATACATCGCAAGAAAAAGAGGTATATCTATTTTTGGTAGTATTTCAACACTCAATATTTCTATTTGAGGTTTGATTGCTACCTCTCTTCGATGGTCTGTTGTGGTTGGCTGCGAAGACACCGCTAAAAAGTGATCCTCATCGCCTGTTAGTATATCATCGTATTCTGTATTCGAAGGATTTGATATCTCAGGTGCAGATGTTGGCTGCGATGACAGCTCTAACAAAAGTTCCTCATCTCCTTCAAGATGTTCCTCGAACTCTTCCTGTCTGGCTTTTCTTAGATATTCCTTCAAATGGTGACGCTGAAGTCTGCGATACAATGGTGTGTACGAGAAGGGCTTCATTTTACAAATAAAAGCTGAACTTAAAATTTTAATAATTCTGCGTTTGAAAATTTGTTTAGCTACAAAACTTTTGTAGTTTGTCATTTATATAAATATTGTCCACTTAGCAGTTTCATTCCTGTAAACATTTTGTATCGTAGAGGCATGCATAAGCATGTCCCTATACTCTATATATATCACTTATCAAAATGTTTGTTTACATAAATATTGTCCACTTAGCAGTTTCATTCCCGTAAACATATTGTATCGCAGAGGCATGCATAAGCATGTCCCTATACTCTATATATATAAGTTATCAAAATGTTTGTTTACATTACTATGGTCTACGTAGCAGTTTCATTCCCGTAAACATTTTGTATCGTAGAGGCATTCATAAGCATGTCCCTGTACTCTGTATAAATCACATTCCGTTCAAAACTTTGTAACGTATCTGCATGCACAAGCATGTCTCTGTACTCTGTAGATATCACTTATCAAAATTTTTGTTTACATAAATATTGTCTACGTAGCAGTTTCTTTTGGCACAAAATTTTGGAACGTCTCTACATGCATAAGCATGTCTACGTATGTTTGTTTACATAAATGTTGTCTACGTAGCAGTTTCATTCCCTTAAACATATTGTATTGTAGAGGCATGCATAAGTTCCATCTCATATACCCGCTGTACTTCTAAAACTACTTTATTAAAATTTTGCAACCAACGATTTTTGTAGCTACAAGTTACTAACTACACAAATACTGAAAACTACTTTGTTGAAATTTAGCGTACTTGACCATACTAAACATTTTCACGAATTAATATGAATAAACTTTGTTGGGACTAAAGTCAGTACATATTTGTATCTAAAACCAATAAGTCGTGAATGCTTCAAAACTCCTTGTGTTTTAAAAAATATAAATTTTTTAATGTTACATGCTTAAAACAGTATATAAGTGCATTTCAATATATATATATATATATATATATATATATATATATATATATATATATATATATATAATTAAAAATATGAGTCATGTTCAACCCCAAGGTGTGCAGCAGTCCGTACAACCCCAAAATGTGCAGCAGTCCGTAGAACCCCTAGATGTATATCATTCCATACAACCCCATAACCCAATGGTCTTTAACAATTTACTATATCAGTATCCCGTGCAGTATCAGTATCCAGTGCAGTATCAATATCCAGTGCAGTATCAGTATCCAGTGCAGGTTCCAGCGTATCCTTCGTATCCGTATCCAGTGTCAACCAACCAATTCACAGCACCTATGGAAATTCTATATCCCATTGAATATAGCGTACCTATAAAGTTGCAGCAAAATAATATGCCTAATTATTACCCAAGCTATTTGCCCGTAGAGAATCCTCCTCAAGACATGGATATAAGTCAAGTTATTCCACATGATCAGGCAAATACACAAAATGATGAAGTAGAAATGGATATCTCAAATTCTGCGGATGATTTACTCTCTCAAGTTCCAAATGAATGCAAATATTATATAATAAATAGTGCTTTTAAAAATAATATTATAACATTTAGAGTTCCAATAAGTAAAGACTGTTTGTTATTTGAAGATGCTATAAAGGAAAATAGACCTATCATCAAGGAAAGACTTAAAAATAGTATAGCTGTGCATAATATTATTAAGTTTAATATTACTCTCATTGGGGAGTATCTTAAAATTGTTGGTGATGATATGGAATTGTGTACTATTTCACATAGAGCGAAAATGGATCTTTTGTGTTTTGCAGATGATGTTGAGGAAATGATAACAAAACAACTGCAAGAAATCCACAACAAAATGTCTGAGTTTCAAGAGCTTGATTCTGGATGGACTCTAATTAGAATTGTTCGTCTCGAAGTTGCAGTAAATAAGTCAGCTTCGGTGAGAGGATCAAGTTGGATTAGTACGCCAGAGAATCTAAAAAGTAAAATGGCATGTATAAATGTTGAAAACAATGACATTTATTGTTTTAAATGGTCCATTATATCTGCACTGGATACATCTGATATTAAACACAGACAACGGTGCAGCTCATACAATATTGCAGACATTAGCGCTGATATTATTCATTTGCAAAACGGGATTTTACAAATTTAAAGTTCCCGTTAGTATTAAAAAGTATTAAGACATTTGAAGAACGCAATTCTGATATTAGCGTTAATGTATTCGGATATAGCAATGAAAGCAATGAAATTGTTGGACCGTACCACAACACCAAGAAAGAAAAACATAGACATGTAAATGATTTTATTTTTATTGAACATTTTTATTTTGCTATATTAATATTTATATAGGCTAATTGTTCTAACTTAGTTAAAATCTCAGAAAGACCTGATGATAAATATTCCTAGGCACAAAGGAAGTCAACATCAGTTTTATTCAACTTACACAGCAGAACAGACATGTAAATTTATTAGTTTTAGAAAATGCTGAAGGATACCATCACTATATTGTTATTAAACAAATATCAAAGTAAGTCAAGAAATATACATATACACCAATGCACATATAAATATATTGATCGCAATTTTATATCTATTTTCCTTCCACAGACTTTTAAAACACCAGACCACGAAACACTGTAAAAAACTGATGTTTTGCAACAGCTGTCTGCAATATAGCCACAATGGTAGGACTGTGGAGCAACACAAATTGGAATGTGGACAAATTGTGTCTGAGCTTCCATCAGAGGACAAGTCAACATTATGCTTCAAGGACCATCAACGACAGATGGATGTACCATTTGTTGTATATGCAGATTTTTAATGCGTATTGCAGGCTACTAGTATTAGAGTAAGTGACAAAAGTAGGTGTAGCAAAAAGCACATTCCTTGTGCTTTTAGTTATTATATTAAATGTAAACATAATAATAAGTTAGATAAGTTTAAAATATATACGGGGGGATTGTATAATTAGCGATTGCGAAAATATTTACAATGATTATTTGAAAAACAAGAACCGAATGGATGATTTATCTCCTTTCGAAAATTTTACTTTTCGAAATGCGATAAATTGTCACATTTGTCATAAATATCTAGGCAATGATAGAGTGAGAGATCACTGCCACATAAGTGGTAAATTTAGAGGAGCTGCACATAATATATGCAATTTAAAATTCCAAAATTTATACCAATCTATTTCCACAATTATTCATCTTAAGACTCACATCTTTTTGTTAAAGAGTTGAGTAAAAATCTGACAATATAAAAGTCCTTCCGCTCAATAAAGAATTATACATATCACTATCTAATTCTTCAAAAATGATCGACAACTACAACCTTGAACTTAGATTTTTGGACACAATTCGTTTTATGCCTGAAATCTTAGAATCTTTAGCTAATAATCTTTCAGAGCAAGACTTTCACATCATTGAAACACAATTTAAAACAAAAAAAGAGTTTTGATCTTGTGAGAAGGAAAGGCGTTTTTCCTTATGATTTCCTAAATTCTTTTGAAAAATTTAAGTTAGGTCAGCTTCCAGCAAGGGAAGATTTCTTCCATCACCTCAATAATAAGGAGTGTTCGACTGAAGACTATGAGCATGCGAAAAAAGTTTGGAACCCTTTCAGCTGCAAAACCTTGCAAGATTATATGGAAGTTTATTTATGAACGGACGTACTCTTACTTGCAGATATATATGAAAATTTTAGAAAGGTTTGTAAGAGTATCTATCACCTAGATCCATGTCAATATTACACTGCAGCAGTGGGATGCTAGCTAAAGTATACAAATATAGAACTGGAGCTTTTGACGGACATAGATATGTACAATTTCTTCAAGAAAGGAATACGTGGTGGACTTGTACAATGCAGTAACCGATATTCAAAGGCTAACAACAAATATTTACTTGATTTCGATAGAGAAGCCCTCAGAATTTATTGTGTATTTAGACGCAAATAACCTCTACGGTTGGGCTATGTCTGAGTATCTACCTTATGGCGGATTCAGATGGCTATCAGCTGAAGAGCTAAATCTGGATCCTAAAACCATAGATGATAGTTCAAGTGATGGATATGTCTATGAAGTTACTTTAGACTATCCTTCTCATTTGCATGACTCTCACAATGACCTTCCTTTCTGCCCGGAAAACAAAAAAATTCAGCAAACAAAGCACACTAAATTAATTGCAGATTTTTCCACAAAACAAACATACATCATACACTATAGAGTTCTCAAAGAATTTTTGAAGTATGATCTAGTTCTAAAAAAAGTGCATCGGATTCTCACTTATAAACAATTAACCTGGTTGAAAAGTTATATAGGCTTAAACACCAAACATAGAGCAACTGCAAAAAATGCATTTGAGAAAAATTTCTTCATATTACTAAATAATGCAGTATATGGTAAAACTATGGAGAATGTGGAAAAGAGAAAAGATGTACGAATAGTTACGAACTGGAATAGGACAAACTGTAATCATTTAGGAGCTCAAGATTGGATATCTAAACCTAATTTTCATAGTTTGTCAATATTTTCTGAGAATATGGTAGCGATTGAAATGAATAGAGTGAAAACCTATTACAATAAACCTATATATTTAGGATTTTGTGTATTAGAGCTTTCCAAATGGAAAATGTATGATTTCCATTATGGGTACATGCAACCCAAATTCAAGTCGAACTTATCACTGCATTATATGCATACTGACTCTTTCATTTACACAGTAAAAACAGAAGACTTTTACGCTGACATAAAAACTGACGTCGTCCATAAGTTTGATATGTCTGATTACCCAAAAAACAATATATATATGGTTTCCCTCTAGTAAACAAAAAGGTGTTGGGTATGATGAAGGATGAGAATTGTGGAAAAATAATGAAGGAGTTTGTTGGATTGAGATCAAAGATGTATTCCTTTAGTGTGCAGTATGAAAATGATATTAAAAAATCGAAAGGGGTAAAGAAATGCATTCTTGATAAGTACGACACAACTTCTTATAGAAACTGTTTATTTAATAAGTCTACTGTATATGATGACATGTTAATATTTAAATCAAAAGTTCATCAAATTTACACAAATGAAATAAATAAAGTAGTGTTAAATTATGCAGACGATAAAAGAAAAATAAGAATTGTTAGGATGAGTACATATGCATGGTATCATTTTCGAATCGAGGAAAATAATCCCGATTATGAACTTGACATGCTACTGTGGGAAATTTCAAGAAGAAGAAGCAAAGCAATAATTGTATACCTATTTTTAAGTAATAATTTTTATATATATATTTAAGTAGTGTAATATATTAATAAGTAAAAAAAATTGTTGTATTGTTAAGAGAAATAAACAAAAATTTTACAAATATATATAAAATGAAAAACATTCAGAATTTGTTTTATTTCGTTTTGTGATTTATTGTTTAGTTTCATCGAAATATTACATAATATGAATTAATTAAATGATTTATTGTCACTTTTCTTAAGTAAAATACGGAGCACCGACAGATATCTGGCCCTTCCTCACAATCTGGATGGCTTCATGGGCAAGACAAAGTGAAAATCGTCCTTGTCCTTATCTTCCATTATACCAAAATCATCATTTTCATTCAACATATCGAGGAACATTTTCACCATTTCCATGTGTTCGTATAGTTGACATCCCTCAAAATCAACTAAGAATTGTGCGAGCTTGTTTCTAATGTCACTCATGATTTTTATGGAATATTTTATACTATTACCAAAATTACTTCCGATCTTTCTGAATGCCAGTTCTCTACTAATAATTGTTTTCAATGAACAAGTTGTAAGAGAAATTTTATATAATTTATAAAACTAAATCTGCGTTCCATTCCAAAAACAAATTCAAATTTTAGAGTAAAGGACTCAAAAATGTATATAAGTATCTCTCTATCTTCTTCTAACACCAGATTTTATTATTCATCTTTTCGTCTTTTGCTCCCTCTCTCTCGCGCACACACATACACACACACACACACACACACACACACAAATCTAATATCATTGCTTAATAATGTTCAGTTGGACTTCTTAAGGTCTAGAAAGCTTATATCGAGATTAATTCGAAATTTAAGTTCAAACTTATAAGTTGTGAAACATTTATAGCGCAATGAGTTTAATAAGTATGGGGAAACAGTTTAACTTGAACTGGAAAACCATATAATGTTTCTCCCCAACCGATATAATATTTTAACAGATGTCGAATTAGATGATCTTTCAAGTGATAACTATCGACTACAAAGAAAAGGAGAGCGAAACCTTATCCTGGATAGTGAGATGAATGAGTTTTTGATACCAAACTCCCAGTACCCCGTTTGGCAGTAAAAAAAATGTTATGTGCATATATTTTGTAACTAACAAGAAAAAAATAATAATAATAAAAAATAAAATGTATTTAAATATATATGATTGTGTTTTATTTAATATCTTTGGTTATCTCATAAAGAAATTTCAAACATAAGTGGCCACAATTATATGTATTAAAGATTTGATATTGATTGTAGTTGCATTCAATATTTCTACCTAAATATTTGATTAGTTCTAGAGGAGGTTGTAAATTTCCAAAGCTGTCGAAATATTGTTTGTCATTCTTGTTTTTATAGTATGCTACCCAATGAGTACCTGCGCCTGTTGATAAATCCAAATTGATTATTCCACACTCTACAGTCTTTGGTCGTTTTGGTAGCGAATCCAACATAAAAACTCCTCTGAAGTGTGGAATATATTTTGAAAATTTTCTCAGATCAAATTCTGATAATGGTCTGTTGTTTAGCATGTCTAAAAGTTTTTTGATTGATCTTTACAAACAAGTCCATAACCGTTTTTATATGGTTTGAGGTATAGTCCATCTCCCACCGCAATTGACTCCATTGCTTTGTTGTATCTAGTGGCTTCCTCAAGTTGTTTTTTTGCATTCTTTGTTGCATTTACAGCTTTAGCTATAGCGGCACCTCCAGTTGCTAGACTACCAAGTGCACCTAGAGCAGTTAGAATCGGTATTATGGGCAAAAAACCGCAAATTTTTGGAACATTTATAATGCGTGGTATTACAACACGAGCTTTTTTCCCCTTAAGAGATTTACTAATATCTTTACGAGCAATCTTAATGGCTGAATTAATATCTTGTGGTTTTTCCTTCTTCAATATCTTTGTTGCTGATTTAATTGTTTTATGATACAGTTTTTTCTCATTTATACGAATTCGTGGTGAAGGTCTTTTCACTGTATTCCTTTTCTTTGCTTCAACACCCATACCAAGTTTAGTTTTTGCTTTCATTGCGTTGCTGACTATATATGCAAATGTTTTTTCCGCAAGATCACTATCTTTTGAAAGAACTCTTTCCCAAGCTTTATTTTCAAGAATTTTGTCAGCTTGATGTCTGCTGTTTAAGTCTTTATTTTTCGAATAAGCAATATCGTGTTTTTTGCAAGCAGCATCCAATAAGTTAATTCCTTTATCTCCTCTATCTAAACGCTTTTGTAATCCTGTGCCAGGTCCGCAGTACTGATATCCAGGAAGATGTAATTCAAAAGGCAGAGAATTTATTGCTTTATTTAGTAAACCTTCTCCAACGATAGTGTGCTTGAGACTAAAACTTTTGTTATAAAGTACAACCATATTACTTTAATCTACAATAAAAGATATTGTTTGCAAATTTCACAAGTAGTTATTAAAATGCGTTTCGTAAAACAACATAAAAATATATTAGTTCGTAATGCTGATATTTGTTCAAAAAATAAGACATAGTTCATTGTTACCAAATTCTATTCGAGCATTAATAATTGGTCCTTCAAATTGTGGAAAAACTAACCTAATGATTATTTTGCTGGAAAGTCCTAATGGTCTCAAGTTTGAAAATATTTACTTGTACTCAAAATCTTTATATCAACCTAAATATGAATACCTCAAGAAATTAATTTCACCAATTAAAGGAATGGGATACTACACATTCGCAGATAACGAGTACGTTGTTCCTCCTAGTGAAGCTAAAAGCAATTCAATTATGATTTTTGATGATGTTGCATGTGAAAAGCAAAACAATATACGTGTATATTTTTGTATGGGTCGTCATAAGAACGTAGATTCATTTTACTTGTGTCAAAGTTACACGCGGATTCCAAAACATTTGATAAGAGATAATGCTAATGTAATTATTATGTTTAAACAAGATTCGACAAATATGAAACATGTATATGATGATCACGTTGCCAGCGATATGAACTTTGAAATGTTTCAACAAATTTGTAGCGAATGTTGGAAGGAAAAATACGGATTTTTGATGATAAGTAAAGATAATGAACTAAACAACGATCTTTATAGAAAGTCATTTGATTACTTCATCATAATATAATTTGCTGTTCATCTAATGAACCCTTCAGTATTTAATCTGACTTCAAACTTTATACATGTGATTATTGTAACTGATCAGATAAGCTGATCTGACACCTGTTAAACTGACCTGATAAGCTGATCTGATACCTGATAAACCGATCTGATACCTGTTAAACTGATCTGATACCTGATAAGCTGATCTGGTACCTGATAAGCTGATCTGATACCTGATGAGCTGATCTGATACCTGATCTGAACTGACCTGATAACTAAAATGAATGAACAAATTCTTAAAGACTTGGTGACTACAAGAAATATCTTGAAGAAAAAGCTTCGAAGTATAAAAACTGGTGAAATAAATACACATGAACAATTAAGAGATACATTCAAGCCTATCACAGAACAGAGTGATAAGGAAACTGGAATTGATGACAATGAAAATTTTCATTCTCAGAATTCAACAATAAAATTGGAAACGAGTACGCCCAAGAAACTAATTGAAGAATCAATGTTTAAACAATCGAATAGTAAAAGTAGCAGTAATTATGATGAAGATGACTTTTACTCACAAAATTCGAGTAATGAAGAAAGTTATCCTGACTTATCACTATTACAATCGAGAAACGAACTAGATACTAACTATAGTCCACATAAATACAATAATAATCAATGGAGATTTGGTAATAGCACCATCGAGTTAAATCAAGATAAGATACAGGTTGGTGGACAAATATGGGCTCTCACGCCAGGACTGTTTTCTTTAATGTTTCATAAAACACCAAAAGACTATGACAAATTCGAGCTTGAAATCTATGAAAAAAATATACAGGAGAGACTATAAGTCTGATGGTCAAGTCAAAGGGAGCAAAGCCCATAAGTACAAACATATTATTGGAAAACTTTTCAAAGGAGAAAATCATAAAAGCTCATCAGATGTAACAAAAACTAATTGTTTACGAGTTGGTAGATCGACTTAGACTACTGCTTGCATCACATTCTGCAGGTCATACTAATCACAACAACGAAATTGTCTCAATTATTGAAGAACTACATGAAGCTAATATAATTGTATAAACTATATACATAAATACATTTTTGGGCATTATATTAATGATAGAAGTGAAGTAATTTCAACCAAAAATGCACCTAAGTTGTTGGGCTTCTTTATGGATACGAACAAAAACATTGATGTCCAAAACAAGAGAATCAAAAATGTTGCAAACGCTCTGGAGGAAACCGATGTTATCAGTAAATTGTTTCTTCAAACTGAACTCAAAAAACAGCAACAAGAAGTAGCTTTCCAGTTAGAAAATCTTAATGCTCATTTGCAGGATATCAATAAGAAAATGAATTTGACACGCTGAAAAAGGGTAAGCATTTCAGATAAAGCCAATCTAGCGTTTGATCGTCTCACAAATGCTCTAATTTCAAGTCCGCTACTTAATCACCCGGATTTCAACAGACATTTTTATGTTCAGTGTGACGCGTCAGATATAGGCATTGAGGCAGTGCAATTTCAGAAAGACGATTCTGAAAATGAGCATACAACTGCATATTTTTCACACAAATTAACATCTGCGCAAAAGAATTATTCGGTGACTGAACGTGAATATCTGGCAGTGGTCTTGGCGATTAAGAAGTTTACGCCCTATATAGAACTTATGCCTTTCTCCGTGATAACTCACCACAGCAGTCTGAAGTGGCTTATGTCACATAAAGACTTAAGTGGCAGGTTAGCCCGATGGAGCCTACATTTACAATCTTATGATTTCACCATTGAACATAGGCAGCGGAAACAAAATGTTGTACCCGACACACTATCACGCTATGAAATGGATGAAGTCTCAACTAATGTAGAAGGCCTGATCGATCTCGATTCAAAGGCTTTCAAATCCAATGATTATTCAGAACTTGTTTCTACAATAGAAGCAAATTCTGAGCAGTTGCCAGATTTGAAAGTCACTGAATGCTTCGTCTATAAACGAGTTCGACCGTATGATGGGGTGGTCTTAAATGAGGATTTCTCATGGAAACTATGGGTGCCTCATGAATGGACCAAACACATCATACACAAGGCATATAACTCACCGCAAGCAGCTCACAGAGGCGTTGGGAAAACTCTTCGACGCATAAAAGAGTATTTTTATTGGCCAAACCAAAATGCTCAAGTACGCGATTACGTTTTAAGCTGCCAGGTTTGCAAGGAGTTAAAACCGACAAACAAGACTCTGCGACCACCAATGGGAGCTGAAAATATCTGGGAACGTCCATTTCAGCCCATATTTATAGATTTTTTGGGTCCCTATCCGCGGTCGAAAAATGGTAACTGCTACATTTTTATAGTGTTAGACCATCTGACAAAATTTGTGTTACTAAAGGAATTACCAAAAGCAAATACTCGAAATATTATTGCCGAAATTGGTAGAAAACTTCGGCATTAGACACATCCGTACGGCAATACACGCACCGCAAGCTAATGCGTCCGAACGAGTGAACCAGTCGATTCTAGCTGCTATACGTTCGTATTAACAGGACGACCAGTCGGAGTATGATAAACACCTGTCCGAACTTGGGGTTACTTCATATTTTGCATTATTCGGCATGAACATGATAGGGCACGGCAGTGTTTATAAGTTAGCTAGACGCTTGAAAAGCTTAGAAGATACCGAGTTGAATTTAATCAGTAAACCGGAACAAATGTCCCTTACAAGAGCAAAAATGCGAGAAACTTTGCATAGAGCGTATTTAAGGTATGAAAAGACCTATAATACCCGTTGTACAAGGGTCAAATTCATTCCGGGGCAAGAAGTTTATCGAAGAAACTTCCAGCAAAGCGACTTTAAGAACAACTATAACGCAAAGTTAGCACGCAAATTTATAAAGTGTAGGCTAGTTATACCTGTTGGTAACAGCCTATACGAGGTTGAAAGCCTACAGGGGAAATCGTTGGGGTTATTTCACGCCAAGGACTTAAAGCCATAGACTTTAAAGTTCTTGGTGGGCTTAGTCCCAGCGATTTCGGATAACTAACGAACACGTAAAAACACGACTATATTTTGGTTTGTATTTAATTAGTGCTGATAAATTCTCGATTTATTAGTATATAGTTAGGTTAGGGCTAAATAAATCGTAAATATATATAGGAAGTTTGGAATTAAACTCACCATTATATAGTTGTTGTTGTAGAGGTCGAGTAGAGTAGATGAGTGAATGGGTGATTGCTGTCTCCGGCATGAAATGGTTGGAGGTGAATGGTGTGTGAATGAAGTAGTGGTAAGCTGAAATAAAAACAGGGCTTTAGTTTTATATTATATATACGTTATTTAATCGATACTTGGATTGGGATATATATTTTGTTTCTCTTTTCTTTCTAAATTACTCACTCAGTGGACTGAAGGCAGCGTTTAGTCCGTATAAGGCTGTGAAACCCGGTAACAGTAATTTTTTTGTCTTATATTAGGCGCGGCCAATTGCCGCCGTCAACGAGCTGGCATGGGGTTAAACCTAACCTCTTTTTCATAAAAATTGTATGTTAGTTTTTTTTCTATATAATAAAGGATATATACACTCGGATTGAACTCACCTGGTAGTAAAGCATAATAGCTGGGAGGACCTCCTCTGCCTCCAGACCTAGTAGTGTCGATGTCCCTCAAATGCTGCACTCACATGTTTGTTTTTATTCTTCCATTCCCAACTTAGATCCCTGAAAGTAAAAGATAGGAATTATTATATATATATATATATATATACATATATATATATATATATGTGTGTGTGTGTGTGTGTATATGAGTATGTATATATAATAGGCCTATTACACTATCGTACATGTCGGCCGACATGCTCGACGGAGAAGTTTACGTTTTGCTATTACACTATCGAACGCTGATGGCGTACTTCATTATACAAAAATTTTTGAAACGAAAGCATGGCAATGAAGCGGAAAGTTGTAGCAGCTATGATTACCAATTAAATACAATTACAAGAGGACGAAAACGAAGATAAAATTTAATTTATTGTACCCAATAACATTTAATTGCATATTGCGGTATATATCTGATGTTTTTTTTTGCACAATTGTGGCAGGTTTTTATATAATTCAATTAATTCATCCCAAAAACTAACGTTACTGAAAGGCATGTTTTTTGCAACTTTCCGATCAACGCACAGCATCGTCACCGGCAAAGGCAACAAGTGAACTGAATTTTTATATGAAGTACGACCGACACGTTATTACACCAGTATGTTGGTACGCCACGAGCATCAAAAAATCAAAAATTTTTGAAAACCGACCAACATGTCTCACAACATGCTATTACACCAGGAGATTTGGTACGTTGTCGAGCATGTTGGCCAACATGTACCTCAGTGTAATAGCCCTATAAGTAAATGTGAGAATATAAATATAAAATTTAATTAATTTATTTAGTACCTACCTGCTTTTTTATATCATGTTAGTAGTAGGGAATTGTATGTGCTGTGACCATTAAAAATATTAAATTTCAGCAATTAAATTTGAAATTTTTCAATTTTAATTGCCAAAATTCTCAAATTTCACAAAATTCTCAAATTTAATTTTGTGTGTGTTCGTGTGTATTTTTTCCCACGGTTTAATAGGGGCGTTCACATTGTTGTTTTTTTTAAAATAAAATGTTGGGGTAGGCGTGTCTGTCCATATGTGACCTTGAGAATACATGTCCGTCGGTATGTGAGCGTGGGAATTTGTGTCTGTCCATATGTCACCTTGAGAATACATGTCCGTCGGTATGTGAGCGTGGGAATTTGTGTCTGTCCATATGTGACCTTGAGAATACATGTCCGTCGGTATGTGAGCGTGGGAATTTGTGTCTGTCCATATGTGACCTTGAGAATACATGTCCGTCGGTATGTGAGCGTGGGAATTTCTGTCTGCCCATTTACACTGTGTACGCCTGGTGAATAAAAAAATTTAGAAGCATTTTTAGGAATTACACTAGAGCTGTACAAAACAGCTCTTTTGAGTGAGCGCTCTTTTTAGCTCCGCTCACTTTACTGAATTAATTCATTCAGTTCATTCAGTCGTTTCAGTTCATTCAGTAGCTCAGTTGTTTCAGTACTTCAGTTTATTCAGTAACTCAGTTGTTTCACTAGCTCAGTTCATTCAATAGCTCAGTTGTTTCAGTAGCTGGCAACTCTATAAATAAAGAGCACTACATCCCTGTATGCATTAGCACATGTGTGTGAATTAATTCATTTTTTTCGTATGGATTTTGACATACAAACTGAAACATCACTGAAAAGAGCTACTGAAAGAGACAGATCTAATGAATCAACTGAAACAACTGAGCTAAAAACGCTCAATTGAATGAAAGATTCACCTCGCTCAATTGACTGAATGATTCAATTGAATTAATTAATTCAGGAGCCGTACAGCTCTAAATTACACTATTTAAAAAGTGTAGTAGTTATATATGGATACCCTTAATGTTTGTGGTTCGTTCCTTCTTGCTGGAGTGAGATTTTTTCTTTTATTTTTTTGCTTATTAAAATTTGGTGTGTTTACTTAAGATTTGTCGTCCAGCAATTCAGTGTTTTTTTTTTTTTACTTTTTTGCTTGCAATGCTTGAGTCTGGAGGAATAATTTGATTATTGTGATCTTGAAGACGTTGTGAAAAAAAAAATTACTATTGCATAAATATTGAAACTGATGTTTTGTTTATTTTATACATGACGATCATCGATGGATTTTATTTGGGGATCTGGATGGTGGTGCGATTTCTGTATTTTGTAGAATATGAATATTTATGCTATGTTTAAGTGTGTGTGTTTTTTTGTGTTCTGAGTGGCGGTTGGAATGTCTGGCTGTCAGACAGTCTGTGTGTGTGACGATTGATGAGTCTGTATGACAGTCCGCTTTCTTGCTTTCCTGGTCAGTATAAAATGTGATAAGGTGTACATATTCATGCCTACATAAATATCTACAAATTTATTTCATTTACGCATATACATACAAACAAATAATAAGCGTTTATTCATTGTGCCCAAATATTCCCTTGACCATTTGAATGAATGAATGAACCATTGTGTATGTTTGTTTGTGTGTTCTCTGAAAAAAATAAATATGTATGTAGTTTTTTTGTTTGAAATAAAAAGACATTTACTTTAATTTTTATAAGCATTTATTTAAAAGTTTGTTAACACTTTCATTTTTAAGTAAAATTGCATTCCTTAAGGTACAAACACCATAGTCGTGATAGCTACAATAGAGATATATGGAATGCTTAGTTTCCATTTGTTTGAAATTAATGCAGCCAATGTCTTCAATGTTATAAACTGTTTGATGAATAATTTTTTCCAGCCATTTTTTCTTCTCTCCCCCCTTAACATATATTTGTGAATTTCTTATATTCGATTTTAAAAACTTGCAAACGCTTTGAAATGAGACTGATCCATCATTCCAGTTAATATGATGATAGTTTTTTGTTAACCAAACTGCTTCTCTCTGTTTTTTGGCTGATAAACATGCGAAATCAAAAGGAGGTTTTATGATGAAATTGAACCATTCCTTGTTGCTGAAAACTACAGCTAGTTCTTTTGCGATGAAGTCATTTGAATTAGTTTTGAAACCTTGCAAGTCTACAAAAACAATATCACCATCCATGTTATTTAATTTATAAGAGCTTCCGGACTTGACCTTTTATTGGTATGTATTCTATTACGCGATTATGAATAAGAACGCAGTAAGCTGATGTTTTTGCTGGAATATTTGTTGCTGTTTCAAATTCAATTTTTATGTCGATTGGTCCGGTATTGAGCGTTTCGTTTTGGTGACTGACATCAACTACAATAATTGGAGCGTTATTTTTAAACTCTTGACCTGTTAGAAGAGGTTGGGGTTGTTTCATGTAGTAGCTTTGTTGGAATCTTAGATACATATCATATAGAATCGCATAGCGCTCATTTTTGAATTTTATATTAAGATCGTCATATGGGTAAGAGGTTGAGTTTAAATGTACTTTTAAGTTAGTAAGATCACAATGAACAAACTTGTTTTCTTGTTGAAAGGCAATCAAGACAAAACGAGGACGTTCTTTATTAGCGGCCAGTTTATCATTCCATATGTGATTGGTTCCCGTATTAAGGTGTGGATTCATATGACAATCCCAACTACGGAATGCCATTGGTATAGCAGCACCATTATTAAGTATTTTGATCATATTCAATTTACTATGATCAGATAATTGAACATGTGGAATTCTCCATGATATTAGTGAAATTGTAAGTTTTGCTTTCTCGGTGGAAACATTCGAGTGTACAAGATCTTCATCGTTCTTATTACGCAAGAGTATCAATTCATGTTTACCATTTAATAAAACTTTATTGTAGTCTTCAGCGAATCCTAAAAGAAGTTTGAGTGGTACATAGAAATTAAAATTTCCATTTTGAAGATCTATTTTATCAAATTTATTCCATCCAGCATTTTGCAACACAACGCTTTCCGTAGGTGATAAAGAAACCAAATTTTTTATGGTACTGGTGGCTCCCAAATATCTTGTATGATCAATTTCAATACCATTCAGTTCATAGCGGATTTCATCAAAGAGATATGCAACAAAATTATTTTTCAACTGAAAGTTGGGTGTAGATTTCGATGTTTTTTTCGTCTACAACAAGTCCTTCCACATATATATAGCTTTCACTGGGTAACACATGTAGATCTTGGTTTTGTATTGAAATTCTTATTTCATCGTTGTTGTTAAAAGACTGAAGGTATGGTATGTATGTGTGATAATCCTTTTTGATAATATTTTCGTCAGATATTGGTTTATCTAAAACGTCTATTATTGAACTCATTTTGTTTTCAATTTAAAGTTCAGTGACTTGAGAAAACTCTTGTTTGCTGCTGTAAGCGATTTTTGACGAACAGATCTTTTCAATTGTTGCTTAGATTGTAACGTTTGAGAATTAGATGTTGCTGTGGTATTCTTCGATATACTCGTGTTGTATATTATCATTATTTAGTTGTCCTTAAATGTATTCGTATTGTAATTTCCTCACCTCTGAAATTAATTAAGTCGCCGTTTTGATCAACCACGCGAAGAGCTAGTGATCTTATCTCTATGGAGTTTACTGGCAAATAAATAAGATTTTTGGGAATCTCAACTATTTTATATCCAGCCGGTACATTAATCGGAAATTCATGTAGTGTATGAGCTTTAGAATTATTCATATAAGTATTAACCACAATACTGCTTTCAATCCTCAAGAGATTCACCTTAAAGATATTCACTGGAAGATCAGAGTAATGTTCTTTGTTTGGCGTTAATATTCTGCTATTGAATCATAAAAGTCTACCTATTGTATTTTCTTTATTAAAATATATTGTTTCTTTAGAGCTGCTGACTTTGACTTGCATTGTATTGTTATTAGCTTCAATCAAAATTTTGTTTTCTGGTCTATATCGTTTGTATTGTTCTTCTATATAGTCAACTATATCATTTAATTCATAAGATCCGATCGGTATTTCAATTACAAGTTCACCGATATGAAATATATTGTTGTAGACATCCACATTTGGGATACTGTTGTATGAATGAAAATCAGTTAGAGCACATTCATAGGTTCCGTTTAAATCATTAGGAGGAAAATAATTAGCAGATAGCTCTGATGAATTGGAGCTCAGAGTCAACGTTATTGACATTGTGACTGTTTGATTGTAAATAAATGAGGTTAAACACACAGTATGATTTATAAGAAGCAGTTTCGTATTTATTGTTTATTTACTTATTTTAAACTAAATTAAATATTGATGCCATTGTTGTTGTTTTTGTTGTGGTTTATTTATTGTATTCTTCCATTTACAATATCTCATCTTTGCTTATCCAAGAATTGTGCTCATTACCAAAGCACAGCCACTTGACAAATGCCTTATGTCCTTTAGTTTTGAGAACCTTTTCAACTAGGTATGTATTAGGATATCTGGTTTTTGAAAGTTCTTCTTCATAGAATCCACCTTTAATAGGATTTCCGCGATAGTCTTCTAATATATATGTTGTAGGATATGTATTTTGTACTCTTTTAATTGTAAAGATTTCTGTTGTCCAATTCGGAGTATAACCTTTTTCAAAAATGTTTTTATATTTGCTTATGCGTACATGATCTCCTGCATTAAATTTTGACATTTTATACATCTTTAAATGACTGTATACTGTGTTTAAAAGCTGTTTTGCATTTGTTGAATTTACTTTAATCAGTGACATTTTAATGGTGCGATGAAATTTTCTATTGCATCAAGTAAATCTCTATACATATCAATCCAATTATATGAACCATTTAAGCTAAATTCCTTCCACATCATTCCTTTTAATGTTCTATTGAATCGTTCTACTATTGAGGCTTTCATAGTGCTATATGTTGAGTAGTGATTAATATTGTATTTATTCATCAACTGACTGAAATGTTTATTGAAAAATTCTTTACCATCGTCTGTTTGCAAGTTTTTCGGTATTCGTCCCAATTTGAAAATATTCTCCATTGCCTGAGTTATTTCGAATGCATTCTTTCTGCTCAAAGGTACTGCCCAAGCAAATTTTGAGAATGTATCAATTACAGGTAGCAAAAATCGATAATTTCTATTGTCTAAGGAATAATTTCCCATTTCAACTAAATCAGCTTGCCAAAAATCATCTATTCCTTTCATCACAACTCTACGACGTACAAAACGTTTTCGAGCCTGCTTATGCAATTCATTTACAACACTTCTCTTTGAAGACATCTTATTTTTCCAGTCGCTGTTTTAAGTGTGTTGTGATCTACTTGATGCACTTGCACCTATTGATACGAACATGTAATTTTCTATTCTATAAATTTTTTCTCGTAGCTCTTCAATTTCCATATCAAAAAGTGATTTATTACCATCCATTTTCTTATTGATATCCTGCAAATGAGCATTAAGATTTTCTAACTGGAAAGCTACTTCTTGTTGCTGTTTTTTGAGTTCAGTTTGCAGAAACAATTTACTGATAACATCGTTTTCCTCCACAGCATTTGCAACATATTTGATTCTCTTGTATTGGACATCAAATTTTCATTCAACATATCGAGGAACATTTTCACCATTTCCATGTGTTCGTATATTACACATCTCTCAAAATCAACTAAGAATTGTGCGAGCTTGTTTCTGATGTCACTCATGATTTTATGAAATATTTTATACTATTACTAAAATTTACTTCCGATCTTTTTGACTGTTAGTTCTCTACTAATAATTGTTTTCAACGAACCAGTACTAAGGTGTATGTTATGAAATTAAAAAATAAACCATGTCAGCGTTTTTAGTCCAGAAAATAATTTAAAATTCGACTCAAAAAAATGAATACGTATATATGACATCTCTCTATCCTTTTTCAACTACTTAGTTTTAAATACTTATATATATATTTAATTTTTCCTCACTTCGTCTTTTGTCAAAAATAAAACAAAAAAATCATTGTATAATGATTTTCTGTTAAGCTTCTTACAGTCTAGAAAGCTAAAACCGAGATTAGTTTGCAATAAAAGTTCAAAGCTATAAGTTGTGAAAAATTTCTACCGCAATGGATCTAGTGGAAAAATTTAATTCGTACAATACAAAATCCTTAATCCATATAAAGGATCTAGATGAATTATCCAAACACACTATCGTACGTGCAAAGCGAGTAACAAGAAAGTATGGAAACAGTTCAACTTGAGCTGGAAAACCACATAATGTTTCTCCCCAACCGATACAATGCATTGACCAATGCAGAATTAGAAGATCTTTCGAATAATAAATATCGACTACAAAGAAAAGGAGAGCGAAACCTGATCTTAGAAAGCGAGATGAACGAGTTTTTAATACCAAACTCCCAGTGCCCCGTTTGGCAGTAAAAAATATGTTATGTTCATATATTTTGTAATTAACAAGAAAAAAAAATAATAATAAAAAATAAAATGTTTTTAAATATGTATGTATATAAATATATATGATTGTGTTTTATTTAATATCTTTGGTTATATCATAAAGAAATTTCAAACATAAGTGACCGCAATTATATGTATTAAAGTTTTGATATTGATTGTAGTTGTATTGAATATTTCTACCTAAATATTTGATTAATTCTAGAGGAGGTTGTAAATTTCAAAAGCTGTCGAAATATTGTTTTTCATTCTTGTTCCTATAGTATGCTACCCAATGAGTACCTGGGCCTGTTGATAAATCCAAATTGATTATTCCACACTCTACAGTCTTTGGTCGTTTTGGTAGTGAATCCAACATATAAACTCCTCTAAAGTGTGGAATATATTTTGAAAATTTTCTTAGACCAAATTCTGATAATGGTCTGTTGGGTAGCATTTCTAATAGTTTTTTTTAATGATCTTTACAAACAAGTCCATAACCGCTTTTATATGGTTTAAGGTACAGTCCTTCTCCCACAGCAATAGACTCCATTGCCTTATTGTGTCTGGTGGCTTCCTCAAGTTGTTTTTTTGCATTCTTTGTTGCATTTACAGCTTTAGCTATAGCGGCACCTCCAGTTGCTAGACTACCAAGTGCACCTAGAGCAGTTAGAATCGGTATTATGGGCAAAAAACCACCAATTTTTGGAACATTTATAATACGCGGTATTATAACACGAGCTTTTTCCCCCTTAAGAGATTTACTGATAGCTTTACGAGCAATCTTAATGGCTGAATTAATATCTTGTGGTTTTTCCTTCTTCCATATCTTTGTTGCTGATTTAATTGTTTTATGAAACAGATATTTGTCATTTATACGAATTCGTGGTGATGGTCTTTTCACTGTATTCCTTTTCTTTCTTCAACACCCATACCAAGTTTAGTTTTTGCTTTCATTGCGTTGGTGACTATATATGAAAATGTTTTTTCTGCAAGATCACTATCTTTTGAAAGAACTCTTTCCCTAGCCGTATTTTCAAGAATTTTGTCAGCTTGATGTCTGCTGTTTAAGTCTTTATTTTTCGAGTAAGCAATATCGTGATTTTTGCAAGCAGCATCCAATAAGTTAATTCCTTTATCTCCTCTATCTAAACGCTTTTGTAATATTGTGCCAGGTCCACAAGACTGGTATCCAGGAAGATGTAATTCAAAAGGTAGAGAATTTATTGCTTTATTTAGTAAACCTTCTCCAACGATAGTTTGTTTGTGACTAAAACTTTTGTTATAAAGTACAACCATATTAATTTAATCTACAATAAAAGATATTGTTTGCAAGTTTAGCAAGTAGTTATTAAAATGCTCTTCATAAAACAATATAAAAATATTTTAGTTCGTAATGTTGATATTTGTTCAAATGACAGTAAAAAAATAAGACATAGTTCCTTGTTACCAAATTCTATTCGAGCATTAATAGTTGGTCCTTCAAATTGTGGAAAAACTAACATAATGATTAGTTTGCTGGAAAGTCCTAATGGTCTCAAGTTTGAAAATATTTACTTGTACTCAAAATCTTTATATCAACCTAAATATGAATACCTAAAGAAATTAATTTCACCAATTAAAGGAATGTGATACTACACATTTGCAGAAAACGAGGACGTTGTTCCTCCTAGTGAAGCTAAAAGCAATTCAATTATGATTTTTGATGATGTTGCATATTTTTGTATGGGTCGTCATAAGAACGTAGACTCATTTTACTTGTGTCAAACTTACAGGCGGATTCCAAAACATTTGATAAGAGATAATGCTAATGTAATTATTATGTTTAAACAAGATGCGACAAATATGAAACATGTATATGATGATCACGTTGCCAGCGACATGAACTTTGAAATGTTTCAACGATTTTGTAGAGAATGTTGGAAGGAAATATACGGATTTTTGGTGATAAATAAAGATAATGACCTAAACAATGGTCGTTATAGAAAGTCATTTGATTACTTCATCATAATATAATTTACTGTTCATCAAATGCACCCTGCAGTATTTAATCTGACTTCAAACTTTATACATGTGATTATTGTAACTGATCAGATAAGCAGATCTGATACCTGATAAACTGACCTGATACCTGTTAAACTGACCTGATAAGCTGATCTGATACCTGTTAAACTGAGCTGATACCTGTTAAACTGACCTGATAGCTGTTAAGCTGATCTGGTAAGCTGATCTGGTAAGCTGATCTGGTACCTGATAAACTGATCTGATATCTGTTAAACTGACGTGATAAGCTGGTCTGATACCTGATAAACTGACCTGATAGCTGTTAAATTGACCTGATAAGCTGATCTGGTACCTGATAAACTGATCTGATAGATGTTAAACTGACCTGATAAGCTGGTCTGATACCTGATAAACTGACCTGATAGCTGTTAAACTGACCTGATAACCTGATCTGCTTCCTATTGAACTGACCTGATAGCTAAAATGAATGAACAAATTCTTAAAGACTTGGTGGCAACAAGAAATATCTTGAAGAAAAAGCTTCGTAGTATAAAAACTGGTGCAATAGATACACATAAGCAATTAACAGATACATTCAAGCCTATCACAGAACCTTTAAAAGAATTTATCAATAGCTCTAAATACGTTGGTAGACCAGTTAAAAAAGAACCGAGTGATAAGGAAACTGGAATTGATGACAATGAAAGTTTTCATACTCAGAATTCAACAATAAAATTGGAAACGAGTACGCCTAAGAAACTAAGTGAAGAAAAAATTTTTAAGCAATCTAATAGTAAAAGTAGCAGTAATTATGATGAAGATGACTTTTACTCACAAAATTCGAATAATGAAGAAAGTTATTCTGACTTATCACTATTCCAATCGAGAAACGAACTAGATACTAACTATGGTCCACATAAAGATAATAATAACGAATGGAGATTTGGTAATAGCACCATCGAGTTAAATCAAGATAAGATACAGGTTGGTGGACAAATATGGGCGCTCACGCCAGGACCCTTTTCTTTAATGTTTCATAAAGCACCAAAAAATTATGATAAATTCGAGCTTGAAATCTATAAAAAAATATTACTTGCTACCAATGCCCACAGGAGAGGCTATAAGTCTGATGGTCAAATCAAAGGGAGCATAGCCCATAAGTACAAACATATTATTGGAAAACTTTTCAAAGGAGACAATCATACAGGCTCATCAGATGTAACAAAAAGTAATTATTTAGGAAGGGGTTTGATGCAGTTTAACCCTCATAACCCAAACTATATATACTGGGATGATCCAAACGAGTTGGTAGATCGACTTAGACTACTGCTTGCATCACAGTCTGCAGGCCATACTAATCACAACAACGAAATTGTCTCAATTATTGAAGAACTACGTGAAGCTAATATAATTGTATAAATTATATACATATATCGATTTTTATATAAAACATGTCCGTTGATAAATTTGGGCATTATATTAACGATAGAAGTGAAGTAATTTCAACCAAAAATGCGCCTAAGTTGTTGGGCTTCTTTATGGATACGAACAAAAACATTGATGTCCAAAACAAGAGAATCAAAAATGTTGCAAACGCTCTGGAGGAAACCGATGTTATCAGTAAATTGTTTCTTCAAACTGAACTCAAAAAACAGCAACAAGAAGTAGCTTTCCAGTTAGAAAATCTTAATGCTCATTTGCAGGATATCAATAAGAAAATGAATTTGACACGCTGAAAAAGGGTAAGCATTTCAGATGAAGCCAATCTAGCGTTTGATCGTCTCACAAATGCTCTAATTTCAAGTCCGCTACTTAATCACCCGGATTTCAACAGACATTTTTATGTTCAGTGTGACGCGTCAGATATAGGCATTGAGGCAGTGCAATTTCAGAAAGACGATTCTGAAAATGAGCATACAACTGCATATTTTTCACACAAATTAACATCTGCGCAAAAGAATTATTCGGTGACTGAACGTGAATATCTGGCAGTGGTCTTGGCGATTAAGAAGTTTACGCCCTATATAGAACTTATGCCTTTCTCCGTGATAACTCACCACAGCAGTCTGAAGTGGCTTATGTCACATAAAGACTTAAGTGGCAGGTTAGCCCGATGGAGCCTACATTTAAAATCTTATGATTTCACCATTGAACATAGGCAGCGGAAACAAAATGTTGTACCCGACACACTATCACGCTATGAAATGGATGAAGTCTCAACTAATGTAGAAGGCCTGATCGATCTCGATTCAAAGGCTTTCAAATCCAATGATTATTCAGAACTTGTTTCTACAATAGAAGCAAATTCTGAGCAGTTGCCAGATTTGAAAGTCACTGAATGCTTCGTCTATAAACGAGTTCGACCGTATGATGGGGTGGTCTTAAATGAGGATTTCTCATGGAAACTATGGGTGCCTCATGAATGGACCAAACACATCATACACAAGGCATATAACTCACCGCAAGCAGCTCACAGAGGCGTTGGGAAAACTCTTCGACGCATAAAAGAGTATTTTTATTGGCCAAACCAAAATGCTCAAGTACGCGATTACGTTTTAAGCTGCCAGGTTTGCAAGGAGTTAAAACCGACAAACAAGACTCTGCGACCACCAATGGGAGCTGAAAATATCTGGGAACGTCCATTTCAGCCCATATTTATAGATTTTTTGGGTCCCTATCCGCGGTCGAAAAATGGTAACTGCTACATTTTTATAGTGTTAGACCATCTGACAAAATTTGTGTTACTAAAGGAATTACCAAAAGCAAATACTCGAAATATTATTGCCGAAATTGGTAGAAAACTTCGGCATTAGACACATCCGTACGGCAATACACGCACCGCAAGCTAATGCGTCCGAACGAGTGAACCAGTCGATTCTAGCTGCTATACGTTCGTATTAACAGGACGACCAGTCGGAGTATGATAAACACCTGTCCGAACTTGGGGTTACTTCATATTTTGCATTATTCGGCATGAACATGATAGGGCACGGCAGTGTTTATAAGTTAGCTAGACGCTTGAAAAGCTTAGAAGATACCGAGTTGAATTTAATCAGTAAACCGGAACAAATGTCCCTTACAAGAGCAAAAATGCGAGAAACTTTGCATAGAGCGTATTTAAGGGATGAAAAGACCTATAATACCCGTTGTACAAGGGTCAAATTCATTCCGGGGCAAGAAGTTTATCGAAGAAACTTCCAGCAAAGCGACTTTAAGAACAACTATAACGCAAAGTTAGCACGCAAATTTATAAAGTGTAGGCTAGTTATACCTGTTGGTAACAGCCTACGAGGTTGAAAGCCTACAGGGGAAATCGTTGGGGGTATTTCACGCCAAGGACTTAAAGCCATAGACTTTAAAGTTCTTGGTGGGCTTAGTCCCAGCGATTTCGGATAACTAACGAACACGTAAAAACACGACTATATTTTGGTTTGTATTTAATTAGTGCTGATAAATTCTCGATTTATTAGTATATAGTTAGGTTAGGGCTAAATAAATCGTAAATATATATAGGAAGTTTGGAATTAAACTCACCATTATATAGTTGTTGTTGTAGAGGTCGAGTAGAATAGATGAGTGAATGGGTGATTGCTGTCTCCGGCATGAAATGGTTGGAGGTGAATGGTGTGTGAATGAAGTAGTGGTAAGCTGAAATAAAAACAGGGCTTTAGTTTTATATTATATATACGTTATTTAATCGATACTTGGATTGGGATATATATTTTGTTTCTCTTTTCTTTCTAAATTACTCACTCAGTGGACTGAAGGCAGCGTTTAGTCCGTATAAGGCTGTGAAACCCGGTAACAGTAATTTTTTTGTCTTATATTAGGCGCGGCCAATTGCCGCCGTCAACGAGCTGGCATGGGGTTAAACCTAACCTCTTTTTCATAAAAATTGTATGTTAGTTTTTTTTCTATATAATAAAGGATATATACACTCGGATTGAACTCACCTGGTAGTAAAGCATAATAGCTGGGAGGACCTCCTCTGCCTCCAGACCTAGTAGTGTCGATGTCCCTCAAATGCTGCACTCACATGTTTGTTTTTATTCTTCCATTCCCAACTTAGATCCCTGAAAGTAAAAGATAGGAATTATTTTCATATACATACATAGCGAACCTAGATTGTTGGCTGTACCTACCTTTTCATTCTTTGAGTTTAAAAGAAAAATATATATTGTAGTACGCATGCCATAACATAAAATTACATAAGATAACCATATATATATATATATATATATATATATATATACATATATATATATATATGTGTGTGTGTGTGTGTATATATGAGTATGTATATATAATAGGCCTATTACACTATCGTACATGTCGGCCGACATGCTCGACGGAGAAGTTTACGTTTTGCTATTACACTATCGAACGCTGATGGCGTACTTCATTATACAAAAATTTTTGAAACGAAAGCATGGCAATGAAGCGGAAAGTTGTAGCAGCTATGATTACCAATTAAATACAATTACAAGAGGACGAAAACGAAGATAAAATTTAATTTATTGTACCCAATAACATTTAATTGCATATTGCGGTATATATCTGATGTTTTTTTTTGCACAATTGTGGCAGGTTTTTATATAATTCAATTAATTCATCCCAAAAACTAACGTTACTGAAAGGCATGTTTTTTGCAACTTTCCGATCAACGCACAGCATCGTCACCGGCAAAGGCAACAAGTGAACTGAATTTTTATATGAAGTACGACCGACACGTTATTACACCAGTATGTTGGTACGCCACGAGCATCAAAAAATCAAAAATTTTTGAAAACCGACCAACATGTCTCACAACATGCTATTACACCAGGAGATTTGGTACGTTGTCGAGCATGTTGGCCAACATGTACCTCAGTGTAATAGCCCTATAAGTAAATGTGAGAATATAAATATAAAATTTAATTAATTTATTTAGTACCTACCTGCTTTTTTATATCATGTTAGTAGTAGGGAATTGTATGTGCTGTGACCATTAAAAATATTAAATTTCAGCAATTAAATTTGAAATTTTTCAATTTTAATTGCCAAAATTCTCAAATTTCACAAAATTCTCAAATTTAATTTTGTGTGTGTTCGTGTGTATTTTTTCCCACGGTTTAATAGGGGCGTTCACATTGTTGTTTTTTTTAAAATAAAATGTTGGGGTAGGCGTGTCTGTCCATATGTGACCTTGAGAATACATGTCCGTCGGTATGTGAGCGTGGGAATTTGTGTCTGTCCATATGTCACCTTGAGAATACATGTCCGTCGGTATGTGAGCGTGGGAATTTGTGTCTGTCCATATGTGACCTTGAGAATACATGTCCGTCGGTATGTGAGCGTGGGAATTTGTGTCTGTCCATATGTGACCTTGAGAATACATGTCCGTCGGTATGTGAGCGTGGGAATTTCTGTCTGCCCATTTACACTGTGTACGCCTGGTGAATAAAAAAATTTAGAAGCATTTTTAGGAATTACACTAGAGCTGTACAAAACAGCTCTTTTGAGTGAGCGCTCTTTTTAGCTCCGCTCACTTTACTGAATTAATTCATTCAGTTCATTCAGTCGTTTCAGTTCATTCAGTAGCTCAGTTGTTTCAGTACTTCAGTTTATTCAGTAACTCAGTTGTTTCACTAGCTCAGTTCATTCAATAGCTCAGTTGTTTCAGTAGCTGGCAACTCTATAAATAAAGAGCACTACATCCCTGTATGCATTAGCACATGTGTGTGAATTAATTCATTTTTTTCGTATGGATTTTGACATACAAACTGAAACATCACTGAAAAGAGCTACTGAAAGAGACAGATCTAATGAATCAACTGAAACAACTGAGCTAAAAACGCTCAATTGAATGAAAGATTCACCTCGCTCAATTGACTGAATGATTCAATTGAATTAATTAATTCAGGAGCCGTACAGCTCTAAATTACACTATTTAAAAAGTGTAGTAGTTATATATGGATACCCTTAATGTTTGTGGTTCGTTCCTTCTTGCTGGAGTGAGATTTTTTCTTTTATTTTTTTGCTTATTAAAATTTGGTGTGTTTACTTAAGATTTGTCGTCCAGCAATTCAGTGTTTTTTTTTTTTACTTTTTTGCTTGCAATGCTTGAGTCTGGAGGAATAATTTGATTATTCTGATCTTGAAGACGTTGTGAAAAAAAAAAAATTACTATTGCATAAATATTGAAACTGATGTTTTGTTTATTTTATACATGACGATCATCGATGGATTTTATTTGGGGATCTGGATGGTGGTGCGATTTCTGTATTTTGTAGAATATGAATATTTATGCTATGTTTAAGTGTGTGTGTTTTTTTGTGTTCTGAGTGGCGGTTGGAATGTCTGGCTGTCAGACAGTCTGTGTGTGTGACGATTGATGAGTCTGTATGACAGTCCGCTTTCTTGCTTTCCTGGTCAGTATAAAATGTGATAAGGTGTACATATTCATGCCTACATAAATATCTACAAATTTATTTCATTTACGCATATACATACAAACAAATAATAAGCGTTTATTCATTGTGCCCAAATATTCCCTTGACCATTTGAATGAATGAATGAACCATTGTGTATGTTTGTTTGTGTGTTCTCTGAAAAAAATAAATATGTATGTAGGTTTTTTGTTTGAAATAAAAAGACATTTACTTTAATTTTTATAAGCATTTATTTAAAAGTTTGTTAACACTTTCATTTTTAAGTAAAATTGCATTCCTTAAGGTACAAACACCATAGTCGTGATAGCTACAATAGAGATATATGGAATGCTTAGTTTCCATTTGTTTGAAATTAATGCAGCCAATGTCTTCAATGTTATAAACTGTTTGATGAATAATTTTTTCCAGCCATTTTTTCTTCTCTCCCCCCTTAACATATATTTGTGAATTTCTTATATTCGATTTTAAAAACTTGCAAACGCTTTGAAATGAGACTGATCCATCATTCCAGTTAATATGATGATAGTTTTTTGTTAACCAAACTGCTTCTCTCTGTTTTTTGGCTGATAAACATGCGAAATCAAAAGGAGGTTTTATGATGAAATTGAACCATTCCTTGTTGCTGAAAACTACAGCTAGTTCTTTTGCGATGAAGTTTTGAAACCTTGCAAGTCTACAAAAACAATATCACCATCCATGTTATTTAATTTATAAGAGCTTCCGGACTTGACTTTTTATTGGTATGTATTCTATTACGCGGTCATGAATAAGAACGCAGTAAGCTGATGTTTTTGTTGGAATATTTGTTGCTGTTTCAAATTCAATTTTTATGTCGATTGGTCCGGTATTGAGCGTTTCGTTTTGGTTACTGACATCAACTACAATAATTGGAGCGTTATTCTTAAACTCTTGACCTGTTAGAAGAGGTTGGGGTTGTTTCATGTAGTAGCTTTGTTGGAATCTTAGATACATATATAGAATCGCATAGCGCTCATTTTTGAATTTTATATTAAGATCGTCATATGGGTAAGAGGTTGAGTTTAAATGTACTTTTAAGTTAGTAAGATCACAATGAACAAACTTGTTTTCTTGTTGAAAGGCAATCAAGACAAAACGAGGGCGTTCTTTATTAGCGGCCAGTTTAACATTCCATATGTGATTGGTTCCCGTATTAAGGTGTGGATTCATATGACAATCCCAACTACGGAATGCCATTGGTATAGCAGCACCATTATTAAGTATTTTGATCATATTCAATTTACTATGATCAGATAATTGAACATGTGGAATTCTCCATGATATTAGTGAAATTGTAAGTTTTGCTTTCTCGGTGGAAACATTCGAGTGTACAAGATCTTCATCGTTCTTATTACGCAAGAGTATCAATTCATGTTTACCATTTAATAAAACTTTATTGTAGTCTTCAGCGAATCCTAAAAGAAGTTTGAGTGGTACATAGAAATTGAAATTTCCATTTTGAAGATCTATTTTATCAAGTTTATTCTATCCAGCATTTTGCAACACAACGCTTTCCGTAGGTGATAAAGAAACCAAATTTTTTATGGTACTGGTGGCTCCCAAATATCTTGTATGATCAATTTCAATACCATTCAGTTCATCATAGCGGATTTCATCAAAGAGATATGCAACAAAATTATTTTTCAACTGAAAGTTGGGTGTAGATTTCGATGTTTTTTCGTCTACAACAAGTCCTTCCACATATATATAGCTTTCACTGGGTAACACATATAGATCTTGGTTTTGTATTGAAATTCTTATTTCATCGTTGTTGTTAAAAGACTGAAGGTATGGTATGTATGTGTGATAATCCTTTTTGATAATATTTTCGTCAGATATTGGTTTATCTAAAACGTCTATTATTGAACTCATTTTGTTTTCAATTTAAAGTTCAGTGACTTGAGAAAACTCTTGTTTGCTGCTGTAAGCGATTTTTGACGAACAGATCTTTTCAATTGTTGCTTAGATTGTAACGTTTGAGAATTAGATGTTGCTGTAGTATTCTTCGATATACTCGTGTTGTATATTATCATTATTTAGTTGTCCTTAAATGTATTCGTATTGTAATTTCCTCACCTCTGAAATTAATTAAGTCGCCGTTTTGATCAACCACGCGAAGAGCTAGTGAACTTATCTCTCTGGAGTAAATAAGATTTTTGGGTATCTCAACTATTTTATATCCAGCCGGTACATTAATCGGAAATTCATGTAGTGTATGAGCTTTAGAATTATTCATATAAGTATTAACCACAATACTGCTTTCAATCCTCAAGAGATTCACCTTAAAGATATTCACTGGAAGATCAGAGTAATGTTCTTTGTTTGGCGTTAATATTCTGCTATTGAATCCTAAAAGTCTACCTATTGTATTTTCTTTATTAAAATACATTGGTTCTTTAGAGCTGCTTACTTTGACTTGCATTGTATTGTTATTAGCTTCAATCAAAATTTTGTTTTCTGGTCTATATGGTTTGTATTGTTCTTCTATATAGTCAACTATATCATTTAATTCATAAGATCCGATCGGTATTTCAATTACAAGTTCACCGATATAAAATATATTGTTGTAGACATCCACATTCGGGATACTGTTGTATGAATGAAAATCAGTTAGAGCACATTCATAGGTTCCGTTTAAATCAATAGGAGGAAAATAATTAGCAGATAGCTCTGATTAATTGGAGCTCAGAGTCAATGTTATTGACATTGTGACTGTTTGATTGTAAATAAACGAGGTTAAACACACAGTATGATTTATAAGAATCACTTTCGTATTTATTGTTTATTTACTTATTTTAAACTAAATTAAATATTGATGCCATTGTTGTTGTTGTTTACTTATTGTAGTCTTCTATTTACAATATCTCATCTTTGCTTATCCAAGAATTGTGCTCATTACCAAAGCCCAGCCACTTGACAAACACCTTATGTCCTTTAGTTTTGAGAACCTTTTCAACTAGGTATGTATTAGGATATCCGGTTTTTGAAAGTTCTTCTTCATAGAGTCCACCTTTAATAGGATTTCCGCGATAGTCTTCTAATATATATGTTGTAGGATATGTATTTTGTACTCTTTTAATTGTAAAGATTTCTGCTGTCCAATTTGGAGTATAACCTTTTTCAAAAATGTTCTTATATTTGCTTATGCGTACATGATCTCCTGCATTAAATTTTGACATTTTATACATCTTTAAATGACTGTATACTGTGTTTAAAAGCTGTTTTTCATTTGTTGAATTTACTTTAATCGGTGACATTTTAATGGTGCGATGAATTTTTCTATTGTATGCATCAAGTAAATCTCTATACATATCAATCCAATTATATGAACCATTTAAGCTAAATTCCTTCCACATCATTCCTTTTAATGTTCTATTGAATCGTTCTACTATTGAGGCTTTCATAGTGCTATATGTTGAGTAGTGATTAATATTGTATTTATTCATCAACTGACTGAAATGTTTATTGAAAAATTCTTTACCATCGTCTGTTTGCAAGTTTTTCGGTATTCGTCCCAATTTGAAAATATTCTCCATTGCCTGAGTTGTTTCGAATGCATTCTTTCTGCTCAAAGGTACTGCCCAAGCAAATTTTGAGAATGTATCAATTACAGTTAGCAAAAATCGATAATTTCTATTGTCTAAGGAATAATTTCCCATTTCAACTAAATCAGCTTGCCAAAGATCATCTATTCCTTTCATCACAACTCTACGACGTACAAAACGTTTTCGAGCCTGCTTATGCAATTCATTTACAACATTTCTCTTTGAAGACATCTTATTTTTCCAGTCGCTGTTTTAAGTGTGTTGTGATCTACTTGATGCACTTGCACCTATTGATACGAACATGTAATTTTCTATTCTATAAATTTTTTCCCGTAGCTCTTCAATTTCCATATCAAAAAGTGATTTATTACCATCCATTTTCTTATTGATATCCTGCAAATGAGCATTAAGATTTTCTAACTGGAAAGCTACTTCTTGTTGCTGTTTTTTGAGTTCAGTTTGCAGAAACAATTTACTGATAACATCGTTTTCCTCCAGAGCATTTGCAACATTTTTGATTCTCTTGTATTGGACATCAATGTTTTTGTTCGTATCCATAAAGAAGCCCAACAACTTAGGCGCATTTTTGGTTGAAATTACTTCACTTCTATCGTTAATATAATGCCCAAATTTATCAACGGACATGTTTTATATAAAAATCTATGTATATATATAGTTTATACAATTATATTAGCTTCACGTAGTTCTTCAATAATTGAGACAATTTCGTTGTTGTGATTAGTATGGCCTGCAGACTGTGATGCAAGCAGTAGTCTAAGTCGATCTACCAACTCGTTTGGATCATCCCAGTATATATAGTTTGGATTATGAGGGTTAAACTGCATCAAACCCCTTCCTAAATAATTACTTTTTGTTACATCTGATGAGCCTGTACGATTGTCTCCTTTGAAAAGTTTTCCAATAATATGTTTGTACTTATGGGCTATGCTCCCTTTGATTTGACCATCAGACTTATAGCCTCTCCTGTGGGCATTGGTAGCAAGTAATATTTTTTTATAGATTTCAAGCTCGAATTTATCATAGTTTCTTGGTGCTTTATGATTCATTAAATAAAAGAGTCCTGGCGTGAGCGCCCATATTTGTCCACCAACCTGTATCTTATCTTGATTTAACTCGATGGTGCTATTACCAAATCTCCATTCGTTGTTATTATCTTTATGTGGACCATAGTTAGTATCTAGTTCGTTTCTCGATTGCAATAGTGATAAGTCAGAATAACTTTCTTCATTATTCGAATTTTGTGAGTAAAAGTCATCTTCATCATAATTACTGCTAGTTTTACTATTAGATTGCTTAAAAATTTTTTCTTCACTTAGTTTCTTGGGCGTACTCGTTTCCAATTTTATTGTTGAATTCTGAGGATAAGAACTTTCATTGTCATCAATTCCAGTTTCCTTATCACTCGGTTCTTTTTTAACTGGTCTACCAACGTATTTAGAGCTATTGATAAATTCTTTTAAAGGTTCTGTGATAGGCATGAATGTATCTGTTAATTGCTGATGTGTATCTATTTCACCAGTTTTTATACTACGAAGCTTTTTCTTCAAGATATTTCTTGTTGCCACCAAGTCTTTAAGAATTTGTTCATTCATTTTAGCTATCAGGTCAGTTCAATAGGAAGCAGATCAGGTTATCAGGTCAGTTTAACAGCTATCAGGTCAGTTTATCAGGTACCAGATCAGCTTATCAGGTCAATTTAACAGCTATCAGGTCAGTTTATCAGGTATCAGACCAGCTTATCAGGTCAGTTTAACAGGTATCAGGTCAGCTTATCAGGTCAATTTAACAGGTATCAGGTCAGTTTAACAGGTATCCGATCAGCTTATCAGGTCAGTTTAACAGGTATCAGGTCAGTTTATCAGGTATCAGATCTGCTTATCTGATCAGTTACAATAATCACATGTATAAAGTTTGAAGTCAGATTAAATACTGCAGGGTGCATTTGATGAACAGTAAATTATATTATGATGAAGTAATCAAATGACTTTCTATAACGACCATTGTTTAGTTCATTATCTTTACTTATCACCAAAAATCCATATTTTTCCTTCCAACATTCTCTACAAATTCGTTGAAACATTTCAAAGTTCATGTCGCTGGCAACGTGATCATCATATACATGTTTCATATTTGTCGCATCTTGTTTAAACATAATAATTACATTAGCATTATCTCTTATCAAATGTTTTGGAATCCGCCTGTAAGTTTGACACAAGTAAAATGAGTCTACGTTCTTATGACGACCCATACAAAAATATGCAACATCATCAAAAATCATAATTGAATTGCTTTTAGCTTCACTAGGAGGAACAACGTCCTCGTTTTCTGCAAATGTGTAGTATCACATTCCTTTAATTGGTGAAATTAATTTCTTTAGGTATTCATATTTAGGTTGATATAAAGATTTTGAGTACAAGTAAATATTTTCAAACTTGAGACCATTAGGACTTTCCAGCAAACTAATCATTATGTTAGTTTTTCCTCAATTTGAAGGACCAACTATTAATGCTCGAATAGAATTTGGTAACAAGGAACTATGTCTTATTTTTTTACTGTCATTTGAACAAATATCAACATTACGAACTAAAATATTTTTATATTGTTTTATGAAGAGCATTTTAATAACTACTTGCTAAACTTGCAAACAATATCTTTTATTGTAGATTAAATTAATATGGTTGTACTTTATAACAAAAGTTTTAGTCACAAACAAACTATCGTTGGAGAAGGTTTACTAAATAAAGCAATAAATTCTCTACCTTTTGAATTACATCTTCCTGGATACCAGTATTGTGGACCTGGCACAATATTACAAAAGCGTTTAGATAGAGGAGATAAAGGAATTAACTTATTGGATGCTGCTTGCAAAAATCACGATATTGCTTACTCGAAAAATAAAGACTTAAACAGCAGACATCAAGCTGACAAAATTCTTGAAAATACGGCTAGGGAAAGAGTTCTTTCAAAAGATAGTGATCTTGCAGAAAAAACATTTTCATATATAGTCACCAACGCAATGAAAGCAAAAACTAAACTTGGTATGGGTGTTGAAGAAAGAAAAGGAATACAGTGAAAAGACCATCACCACGAATTCGTATAAATGACAAATATCTGTTTCATAAAACAATTAAATCAGCAACAAAGATATGGAAGAAGGAAAAACCACAAGATATTAATTCAGCCATTAAGATTGCTCGTAAAGCTATCAGTAAATCTCTTAAGGGGGAAAAAGCTCGTGTTATAATACCGCGTATTATAAATGTTCCAAAAATTGGTGGTTTTTTGCCCATAATACCGATTCTAACTGCTCTAGGTGCACTTGGTAGTCTAGCAACTGGAGGTGCCGCTATAGCTAAAGCTGTAAATGCAACAAAGAATGCAAAAAAACAACTTGAGGAAGCCACCAGACACAATAAGGCAATGGAGTCTATTGCTGTGGGAGAAGGACTGTACCTTAAACCATATAAAAGCGGTTATGGACTTGTTTGTAAAGATCATTAAAAAAAACTATTAGAAATGCTACCCAACAGACCATTATCAGAATTTGGTCTAAGAAAATTTTCAAAATATATTCCACACTTTAGAGGAGTTTATATGTTGGATTCACTACCAAAACGACCAAAGACTGTAGAGTGTGGAATAATCAATTTGGATTTATCAACAGGCCCAGGTACTCATTGGGTAGCATACTATAGGAACAAGAATGAAAAACAATATTTCGACAGCTTTTGAAATTTACAACCTCCTCTAGAATTAATCAAATATTTAGGTAGAAATATTCAATACAACTACAATCAATATCAAAACTTTAATACATATAATTGCGGTCACTTATGTTTGAAATTTCTTTATGATATAACCAAAGATATTAAATAAAACACAATCATATATATTTATATACATACATATTTAAAAACATTTTATTTTTTATTATTATTTTTTTTTCTTGTTAATTACAAAATATATGAACATAACATATTTTTTACTGCCAAACGGGGCACTGGGAGTTTGGTATTAAAAACTCGTTCATCTCGCTTTCTAAGATCAGGTTTCGCTCTCCTTTTCTTTGTAGTCGATATTTATTATTCGAAAGATCTTCTAATTCTGCATTGGTCAATGCATTGTATCGGTTGGGGAGAAACATTATGTGGTTTTCCAGCTCAAGTTGAACTGTTTCCATACTTTCTTATTACTCGCTTTGCACGTACGATAGTGTGTTTGGATAATTCATCTAGATCCTTTATATGGATTAAGGATTTTGTATTGTACGAATTAAATTTTTCCACTAGATCCATTGCGGTAGAAATTTTTCACAACTTATAGCTTTGAACTTTTATTGCAAACTAATCTCGGTTTTAGCTTTCTAGACTGTAAGAAGCTTAACAGAAAATCATTATACAATGATTTTTTTGTTTTATTTTTGACAAAAGACGAAGTGAGGAAAAATTAAATATATATATAAGTATTTAAAACTAAGTAGTTGAAAAAGGATAGAGAGATGTCATATATACGTATTCATTTTTTTGAGTCGAATTTTAAATTATTTTCTGGACTAAAAACGCTGACATGGTTTTTTTTTAATTTCATAACATACACCTTAGTACTGGTTCGTTGAAAACAATTATTAGTAGAGAACTAACAGTCAAAAAGATCGGAAGTAAATTTTAGTAATAGTATAAAATATTTCATAAAATCATGAGTGACATCAGAAACAAGCTCGCACAATTCTTAGTTGATTTTGAGAGATGTGTAATATACGAACACATGGAAATGGTGAAAATGTTCCTCGATATGTTGAATGAAAATTTGATGTCCAATACAAGAGAATCAAATATGTTGCAAATGCTGTGGAGGAAAACGATGTTATCAGTAAATTGTTTCTGCAAACTGAACTCAAAAAACAGCAACAAGAAGTAGCTTTCCAGTTAGAAAATCTTAATGCTCATTTGCAGGATATCAATAAGAAAATGGATGGTAATAAATCACTTTTTGATATGGAAATTGAAGAGCTACGAGAAAAAATTTATAGAATAGAAAATTACATGTTCGTATCAATAGGTGCAAGTGCATCAAGTAGATCACAACACACTTAAAACAGCGACTGGAAAAACAAGATGTCTTCAAAAAGAAATATTGTAAATGAATTGCATAAGCAGGCTCGAAAACGTTTTGTACGTCCTAGAGTTGTGATGAAAGGAATAGATGATCTTTGGCAAGCTGATTTAGTTGAAATGGGAAATTATTTCTTAGACGATAGAAATTATCGCTTTTGCTAAGTGTAATTGATACATTCTCAAAATTTGCTTGGGCAGTACCTTTGAGAAGAAAGAATGCATTTGAAACAACCCAGGCAATAGAGAATATTTTCAAATTGGGACGAATACCGAAAAACTTGCAAACAGACGATGGTAAAGAATTTTTCAATAAACATTTCAATCAGTTGATGAATAAATACAATATTAATCACTACTCAACGTATAGCACTATGAAAGCCTCAATAGTAGAACAATTCAATAGAACATTAAAAGGAATGATGTGGAAAGAATTTAGCTTAAATGGTTCATATAATTGGATTGATATGTATAGAGATTTACTTGATGCATTCAATAGAAAAACTCATCGCACCATTAAAATGTCACCGATTAAAGTAAATTCAACATATGAAAAACAGCTTTTAAAAACAGTATACAGTCATTTAAAGGTGTATAAAATTTCAAAATTTAATGCAGGAGATCATGTACGCATAAGCAAATATAAAAACATTTTTGAAAAAGGTTATACTCCGAATTGGACAACAGAAATCTTTACAATTAAAAGAGTGCAAAACACATATCCTACAACATATACATTAGAAGACTATCGCGGAAATCTTATTAAAGGTGGATTCTATGAAGAAAAACTTTCAAAAACCAGATATCCAAACACATACCTAGTTGAAAAGGTTCTCAAAACTAAAGGACAGAAGGTGTTTGTTAAGTGGCTGGGCTTGGGTAATGAGCAGAATTCTTGGATAAGCAAAGATGAGATATTGTAAATAGAAGACTACAATAAGTAAACAACAACAACAATGGCATCAATATTTAATTTAGTTTAAAATAAGTAAATAAACAATAAATACGAAAGTGATTCTTATAAATCATACTGTGTGTTTAACCTCGTTTATTTACAATCAAACAGTCACAATGTCAATAACATTGACTCTGAGCTCCAATTAATCAGAGCTATCTGCTAATTATTTTCCTCCTATTGATTTAAACGGAACCTATGAATGTGCTCTAACTGATTTTCATTCATACTACAGTATCCCAAATGTGGATGTCTACAACAATATATTTCATATCGGTGAACTTGTAATTGAAATACCTATCGGATCTTATGAATTAAATGATATAGTTGACTATATAGAAGAACAATACAAACGATATAGACCAGAAAACAAAATTTTGATTGAAGCTAATAATAATACAATGCAAGTTAAAGTCAGCAGCTCTAAAGAACCAATATATTTTAATAAAGAAAATACAATAGGTAGACTTTTGGGATTCAATAGCAAAATATTAACGAAAAACAAAGAACATTACTCTGATCTTCCAGTGAATATCTTTAAGGTGAATCTCTTGAGGCTTGAAAGCAGTGTTGTGGTTAATACTTATATGAAGAATTCTAAAGCTCATACACTACATGAATTTCCGATTAATGTACCGGCTGGATATAAAAGTGTTGAGATTCCAAAAATCTTATTTATTTGCCAGTAAACTCCAGAGAGATAAGTCCACTAGCTCTTCGCGTGGTTGATCAAAACGGCGACTTAATTAATTTCAGAGGTGAGGAAATTACAATACGAATACATTTAAAGACAACTAAATAATGATAATATACAACACGAGTATATCGAAGAATACTACAGCAACATCTAATTCTCAAACGTTACAATCTAAGCAACAATTGAAAAGATCTGTTCGTCAAAAATCGCTTACAGCAGCAAACAAGAGTTTTCTCAAGTCACTGAACTTTAAATTGAAAACAAAATGAGTTCAATAACAGACGTTTTAGATAAACCAATATCTGACGAAAATATTATCAAAAAGGATTATCACACATACATACCATACCTTCAGTCTTTTAACAACAACGATGAAATAAGAATTTCAATACAAAACCAAGATCTATATGTGTTACCCAGTGAAAGCTATATATATGTGGAAGGACTTGTTGTAGACGACAAAACATCGAAATCTACACCCAACTTTCAGTTGAAAAATAATTTTGTTGCATATCTCTTTGATGAAATCCGCTATGAACTGAATGGTATTGAAATTGATCATACAAGATATTTGGGAGCCACCAGTACCATAAAAAATTTGGTTTCTTTATCACCTACGGAAAGCGTTGTGTTGCAAAATGCTGGATAGAATAAACTTGATAAAATAGATCTTCAAAATGGAAATTTTAATTTCTATGTACCACTCAAACTTCTTTTAGGATTCGCTGAAGACTACAATAAAGTTTTATTAAATGGTAAACATGAATTGATACTCTTGCGTAATAAGAACGATGAAGATCTTGTACACTCGAATGTTTCCACCGAGAAAGCAAAACTTACAATTTCACTAATATCATGGAGAATTCCACATGTTCAATTATCTGATCATAGTAAATTGAATATGATCAAAATACTTAATAATGGTGCTGCTATACCAATGGCATTCCGTAGTTGGGATTGTCATATGAATCCACACCTTAATACGGGAACCAATCACATATGGAATGTTAAACTGGCCGCTAATAAAGAACGCCCTCGTTTTGTCTTGATTGCCTTTCAACAAGAAAACAAGTTTGTTCATTGTGATCTTACTAACTTAAAAGTACATTTAAACTCAACCTCTTACCCATATGACGATCTTAATATGAAATTCAAAAATGAGCGCTATGCGATTCTATATGATATGTATCTAAGATTCCAACAAAGCTACTACATGAAACAACCCCAACCTCTTCTAACAGGTCAAGAGTTTAAAAATAACGCTCCAATTATTGTAGTTGATGTCAGTCACCAAAACGAAACGCTCAATACCGGACCAATCGACATAAAAATTGAATTTGAAACAGCAACAAATATTCCAGCAAAAACATCAGCTTACTGCGTTCTTATTCATGACCGCGTAATAGAATACATACCAATAAAAGGTCAAGTCCGGAAGCTCTTATAAATTAAATAACATGGATGGTGATATTGTTTTTGTAGACTTGCAAGGTTTCAAAACTAATTCAAATGACTTCATCGCAAAAGAACTAGCTGTAGTTTTCAGCAACAAGGAATGGTTCAATTTCATCATAAAACCTCCTTTTGATTTCGCATGTTTATCAGCCAAAAAACAGAGAGAAGCAGTTTGGTTAACAAAAAACTATCATCATATTAACTGGAATGATGGATCAGTCTCATTTCAAAGCGTTTGCAAGTTTTTAAAATCGAATATAAGAAATTCACAAATATATGTTAAGGGGGGAGAGAAGAAAAAATGGCTGGAAAAAATGGCTGGAAAAAATTATTCATCAAACAGTTTATAACATTGAAGACATGGGCTGCATTAATTTTAAACAAATGGAAACTAAGCATTTAATATATCTCTGTTGTAGCTATCACGACTATGGTGTTTGTGCCTTAAGAAATGCAATTTTACTTAAAAATTAAAATGTTAACAATCTTTTAAATAAATGCTTATAAAAATTAAAATAAATGTCTTTTTATTTCAAATAAGAACCTACATACATATTTTTTTTTTTCAGAGAACACACAAACAAACATACACAATGGTTCATTCATTCATTCAAATGGTCAAGGGAATATTTGGGCACATATAATAAACGATTATTATTTGTTTGTATGTATATGCGTAAATGAAATAAATTTGTAGATATTTATGTACGCATGAATATGTACATCTTATCACATTTCATAGTGACCCACTTGCGCAAAATCCAGGAAAGCAAGAAAGCGGACTGTCATACAGACTCACCAATCATCACACACACACACACACACACAGCCTGTCTGACAGGCAGACATTCCAATCGCCACTCAGAACACAAAAACACACACACACTTAAACATAGCATAAATATTTATATTCTACAAAAAACAGAAATCGCACCACCATCCAGATCCCCAAATAAAATCCATCGATGATCGTCATGTATAAAATAAACAAAATATCAGCTTCAATATTTTTGCAATAGTAAAATTTTTTTCACAACGTCTTCAGGATCAGAATAATCAAATTATACCCCCAGACTCAAGCATTGCAAACAAAAAAGAAATAACTGAATTGCTGGACAAATTATCTTAAGTAAACACACACCAAAATTAAAAACAAACAAAAAATAAAAGAAGGAATCTCATTCCAGCAAGAAGAAACGAACCACAAACATAAAGCCTATCCATATACATATAACTACAACACTTTTGAAATAGTGTAATTCCTAAAAAATGTTCTAATGTTCCTAAAAATTTCTTATTTTCTATTAGGCTATAGCACACATAGACAGACAGAATTCCTACGCTTATATATGGACAGACACAAATTCCCACTCTCACCGACGGACATGTATTCCCAAGGCCACATATGGACAGACACAAATTCCCACGCTCACATACCGACGGACATGTATTCCCAAGGTCACATATGGACAGACACAAATTCCCACGCCTACCCCAACATTATAAAAAAAAACAACAACAATGTGAACACCCTATTTAAACGTGGGAAAATACACACACACAAACATTAAAGTATCAAATTACTAAAAAAAACCAATTAACATAAATTTGACAATTAAAATTTCAAATTTTCATTGCCGAAATTTGACAATTTTAATTGGTCTCGCACATACAGTATCCTACTAGTAAAAGGTAAAACAAGTGTGTCGTTGCCACTACAATTTTTCACGATCTAAATAATCTTTCAAAAGTAGTCGGTAATTGCTAGTGGTATTGCCACACATTAAGATATATACATATAATATTACCGGCAAGTTGTAATAATGAAAAGTTGCTACCGGCTACTTTATCGTCTTGTTGTAATAATGGCCCTTGTAATAATGGCCCTTAATATAATTACTATTTGACACATTGTTGTCATTGTATTACCATTGCATTGTATGAAACGTATTTGTTGGGTGGTTAAGCAATGCCTATATGCATTTCATTGGCGCTTTTTATTAATTTTTATTTATTTGGTATGGATTTAAATTTTATTTTTAATTTTGCCTTGTAAATACTTTTATTGTTATCCAGAGGGTTTCTAAAAGTATAAAAGTGCAGAAAATTAATATAGAGAGATATATAGAAAAAAGTTGTTTATTGGGTTTTGGTTTGTATAATGTCGATTTCTTTTCTAGAAAATAATGCAACATTTTTCACACTTTTCAAGAGAAAACGGCAAAATTTCGCCATTTCAAAATAAAGAATTTATTAGAAAAGAATCCAACATCCGTCACGAAAAATAATTTCTGTTTTAACACTTTTCCACACCGCCACTTTTGGAAAATAAGTTAAAAAATGTTACATGTTTTTTAGAAAAGAAAACGGCATAAGTTTCATAGCCTACTACACTTACTATAAGTGACTTTTTAAAATAATTTGTGAGTTTTCATTTAAATTCTCAAATGGTTTATTAAATTCTTTTAATGAGATGAGAGGTTTAAAACTTTTCAAAACTGTGGTTAAAGTCTACTGATGATTTGGTATAAAGCGCCAATGAAATGCATAGACATTGTTTAACCACACAACAAATACATTTCATGTTAGATATATGAAGATGGATACATTAATTTTTATAAAAAAGAATGAAGATGGGAGAAGCGCACCAAATAGAGGATCTCAGATATGTTGGAGATGTTAAACCGTATGACTGCGGAATAATCAAAACTTTATACTACAACGTTCAGATACTAGTGCTACTCAACGATCATTATTTTACAAACAACTGAAAATATTATGCCAAAAAATTAAAAAAAAGGAAACCAATAATAATACTTTTAGAAAAAAAGTTGTTGATTTTATTAAAATGTTAATGTAAATTAGAGCTTATAAAAAGCAAGTAAAAGTGCTATATTTGGCTGTGCCGAATCTTATATACCCTTCCCCAATGTACGTCTGGCGTTACATATATATTTTTAAGTACCAATTTTGTTCTTCCTAAGAGATAACATAGTTTAGCAGAAAAAAACGTCAGTTGCCTCTTTGGTTACTTGTATGAATGAAAAAAAAAACAAATAAACTTCTCACCCCTAGAAACGAAATTTTGATTGTGGTAAGTGTAGTTGTATTATTTACAGTGTATTTTATAATGTCATTTAGTTTTAAGTTTCTGTAAATATACTTGTTACTGTATAACATTGAAATAGTTTTAAGTTACTTTAGGCATATATGTATGTATGTCTTTTTTAGTTTTTGAAAAGATTATTAATAAAGTCAGAAAAGAGCGTGAAGTTGTGCTTTCCCCCTACATAATGTTTTTAGTTTTTTTTTATCCAAGCAAATCTTCATGATGTATAAATCGGTTTTATTTAAGAAAAACTACAAATATGTAACCATTTTGGTCACTTTCATGTAATACAATATATTGCAGTTATCCTACCCTGGAATGGAAATTTTGATTTTATTAATATCTGATGCGAAATTAGTTTTTCCTGAATTAAAAAATAGCTTTAATTAGTAAAAAAAACGACGTTAGTTGCCCCTTTGGTTCCTGTTATGTATAAGAAAATAAATAAATTTCCCACCCTTGGAAATGATATTTTAATTTGTTTTGTTTTTTTTTACCAATGCAACTCATTATGAGGTATGAAATAATTTTATTAAAAAAATGTTAATTTGTAACCATTTAGTTCACTCTCAAGGAATAATAAATAATATAGTTATCTAACCCTGGGATCGAAATTTGTGTTATTTTTAATATTTGATACCAAATTTGTTTTGCCTGAAATAAAAAATTGTTTTAGTTAGTAAAAAAACTACTTTAGTTGCCTGGTTGGTTAATTTATGTATAAAAAACTTTAAGTTTACCAACTCTGAAAGTAAAATTTTAATATATATTTTCTGTTTTTATTATCAATGCAACTCTTCATGAGGTATAAAGCAGTTTTTTTTTATTTAAAAATTTTAACCATTTTGGTAATTTTCATGTACTATAATATATTTTGATACCAAATTTGTTCTTCCGAAATAAAAAAAAATTTCAGTTAGCAAAAAAAAAAAAAAAAAACAATCTGAGTTGCTTTTTGGTTACGTTAATGTATAAAAAAAATTTAAATTTCGCAATAATGGGAAAGAAATTTAAAATTTAAAAAATTTGTGTAACAATGCAAATCTTCATGATGTATAAAGCGGTTTTAATCAAGAAAAATTTAAAATTTATAAACATTTTAGTTATAACATGTACCACAAAATACCGAATGTTTAAGAAAATTTTTTGGTGATGATTTTGCATCGAGAAATAGGCGTAAGCTTCCCAGCTCTGGAACAGTATTTCCGTTTTTGGTATCAAAAACTAAAATATCACAATTAAATTTTTCTTAATAATATTATATATATATATATATATATATATATATATATATTATATATATGTGTATATATATATATATATATATATATATATATATACATATATATATATATATATATATATATATATATATGTATATATATATATATATATATATATATATATATATGTATATATATATATATATATATATATATATATAAATATATATATATATATATATATATATATATATATATATATATAATATTATTAAGAAAAATTTAATTGTGATATTTTAGTTTTTGATACCAAATTTGCTCTTCCTAAATTATAAAACAGTTTTAGTTAGCAAAAAAAAAAACAACGCCAGTTGCTTTTTGGTTAAGTTAATGATTAAAAAAATTTAAATTTTCTAAGCTTGGAGGAGAAATTTTAATTAAAACTTATCAATGCGAGCCCGCATGATATACATATAAACCGGTCTTATTAAAGAAAAACTTAATATATTCAAACATTTTAGTTATTACATGTACTACGAAATGCCGAACGTGCTAATAAAAAAACTTTTAATTTCCCAGCCCTGGAAAAACATTTTTTTTAGTCTTAGTAGACAATTGAGGCCTCCCAAAGCATGAGATAGGTTCAATTTACAAACATACAAGATATAATTGGTTTTTGGTATTAATTTTGCATCGAAAAATAGGTGTAAGCTTCCCAACTCTGGAACCGTATTCCAAATTTTGTCTCTTTAAGTTCATTTATAATCTATCAGTCCAAGAATGAAGTCTCTAGCTCTTCTGTGGGCTTGGAAAAACCAATTTCACGTACAGATTGTATTTTGATTGTCCTGTAGTGCGATTCAGTAACTTTTAACGTTTCGACAGTTGGTAATATATATCAATTATTGTTATAGTTTGCACTAACGATTGCTCTATTTAGTAACCTCTTGTTACCACCGTTGTTAAAAATTTTAAAGTAGTGGCATCTTTGTCCAAATTAATGTCAAAAAGCGAAAAGCATAAAGAAGAATTAAAAAAAGTGACAAATAAGTTGTGTACCACAGTTTATACAGATAGGTCACGAAAATCCGGCCAGATCGTATTTCCATGAATGGCGTCCCTAATGCCAATACATTTTTAACCCCTTATTTGGTGAAGGACAGTAGGATATTACTTTTCATATTTCTATCTCTCTTCAAATAGCCGGTTAAACGTCAAAAATTTATGGGTTAAACAATTTTTTTGCAAGCGAAAGGGGCTTACTTTTATTAAAATTAAGAAATTTGCGCCTTTTTCTAAACTTTACTTGAATTTATTGTGTTTCAAAATAGCAAAGTGATATTATTGCTATTCTGTGATAAAGATAAGTGTGTTTTATTGAGTATAATCCTAGCTTTTTAAGTGGCACTTTTCTTCAAATATAACCTGTGCTGAAAAAATTTTAGAAATTTTGTAAGTATTAATTATGATAAAATTTATGAAGCGAAATAAAACAAATCCTATATTTCAGGGGCCGCAAATGTATTATTGGTTGCCAGGATGTTCAGAAGCTCCATAGGTTCCCGAATATTCCGAAAAGGTTGATAGATATAAACATCTTCCGGAAAATTGTAAGTGGCAGACAGCGCTTGTAATTGATTCAGGACAAGCAGTGTTTGCTCTCATATTTTCTCTTCATAAGTGTTTATATCTTTGTCTGTATCGAAATTATGAAAACCAACCCAACAGTGTTTCCAATTGCACAAGTTATTGTGCAACAATGGTATGATCGGCAGATGCATAAATATGGACAGCCTCAAGTAAATCAATGGGGCTTTGCATCAGTGTTTCAAAACGCAGTCAAATCCTCCAATACTGGCTACAAAATACATAACATTGGAAGAAGTATGTGAAAGCAGTGTTCTGCCGAAGAGTAGATGGAAGTCAAACGAATATAGTTTGGGAAAAAAGTAGTAGTGGAATACATTTAATGATTTCAGGTAATGTTTTTATTTTGGTTTTAATTCCTCGCCTTTATTAAAACAATTTCTTTTTATTCTCTTTACTTTTTCAGCAAACAAGGCAGTTCGTAAAAGCACACCAGCTAACAGCGGTGGTACGAGAACATATCGTTTTCGTCCTGGCACAGTGGTTTCACATGAAATTCGTCACTCTGAGAAAAGTAGTGAATTGTTGATTCGCAAATTGCCCTTGCACCATCTGTGCTAAACGTGATACTATACGTCAAATGACATACTGTTGGCCAGACGGATTTGTGGCGAACAAACTGAATTAAATGGATGATGACAATAATTACCACTACTACCATCCTACAAGATGTTATACCATTTTTAAGAACCACCGCACAGTGGCACATTTGAAGAGATGGCGGCCAAAACTCTTCAAAAAAATTTTTTTTGTGTCACCGATTTAATTTTTTTTATATCAAAGTAAACCAATAGGAACCACGAAATCCGGAAATGTAAGCTTTCATTTCGATTATTTCTCTTCGAATAGGGTGATCAAAAACGCGCTTTTTTAAGAGAAGCTGAAATTCAAAATATTTTAGAAAATTTTTGAATTTCAAGTGGGCATAACTTTTTTTCTTCACACAATATCATTTGTTAACTTATAAAATAGTTTAAAAAAATCGTGTCCTACTTCGCTCGAGCCCCAGATTTGGGCATTGCAATAAAGGTCCAAAATATACCCAAATCTCGATGTTCAGAGGAACACAACTTTTTTTCTGAGAAAATCTTCGTAAAATGACTTATAACGTGTTATAGTACGTACTTTAAGCTGTTGTTATATGCTCAATTTTTAAATTTATATTTGCTTCTCTAGGAACTACAATGATTTTACTGCTTGCATATCGGATATTTTAGGAATGGGAGTGCGGTATATCCACATGTGTTTGTGTGTGTATTGTATGTATGTTTTTTTTTTCGAAGAACTTTTATTAATGAAAAGGGCATAATAAAAGACTGTTGTTATTTTTGTAATTTAGGCCATAAAAAAATGTATAGTTACATATAATCGGGGGTAGGTACATGAGTTGTTGTATTTGGACTGATATATTCCACCTTTTGTTACAACTTTATTGTGTACCCAGGTAGCTGCTGCTTATATAAAGGTTAAAATACGATAGACACAGCAGGTTGTCGGTACAAGCATGTCTGTACTCCTATTCTTTCTTCTTTCCTCTCTCTCGTTTAAACACATACATGCTTCAAGAAAACTTGATGTGTATAAAAACAGACAAAATTAAAAAAGATGATCTGTATTGTCAAAACGATGGCTAAGTTCAGTTATAACGATCTTGCTAAAATTTATTTTGAACAAAAAACAAAAACGATGTTATATTACACATTTTAAAAGACCCTTATTTTGAGTTGTGCGACCATTTAAAAAATTAATACTTTCTTAACGCGATTAAATAAACGGTATAATGAATGTTATAGAAATAAGGAAAAAATGTTTAACTGCAACAAACAATGGCTTACAAGCGAACATGTATTTTAAAGCCAACCAAAACCAGCAAATGTGGCCGACCTGCCAGACCAGTTGAGGAGAGTAGTGAAAGGTCCCGAAGACGAAAGCTGCAAAGCATTAATGAAGAATATTCTCAAGAAATAATTAAAGATTCGTTTTTCCATCAATTAGGACCAACAAAAAATCAAACTAAAAAAATTGATATAATAGAAAATGTAATGAAAGCGAGCCCTAAGCGAGTAAAAAGGATTTTAAGGAACATTCCAACACAAACCGATGATAAAAAATTGACATCTGAAGAAGCATTTTCAATATTTCTGGACATAAAGCTAACAAAATATCAGTATATGGAATAGCGAAAGCGGGCAATTGGAAAACATTGCTCCATATATCCAGAATGTAGAGATTTGGTTTTAATTAAAAAAGATTGTTTACCACCACAATATTCTGTAAACATTACAGAAAGTTCAGCAGAGGTGGTATTGCAAGACATACTAAATCATACTGCGGAAAGATTGTTGAATACATTGGACGCACTAATTTCTAAATGAGGATGCGATGGATCTTCTGGACAAAAGCGATATAAGCAGTATTATGCAGAAAATATCAGATTCAGACTTATTTATGATATCTTTTGTATAATAGTATTAATTTTTAGCAAAGAAACCGATATTGACATATGGAAAGACGAAATGTCTTCGTCAAAAAAATATTGCAGACCAATTAAATTTGCTTTTAAGAAGGAAACGAAGGATGTAATATTAGAAGAAGTATCTAAACTTAAACAACAAATGGATAACCTTCAACCTATAGCTTTGCTACTTAACGATCAAGAGATTGAAATAAATTACCAAATGTTGCTTACAATGATTGATGGAAAAGTTGCACAGGACATAACTGAAACAAAATCATTTTCAAGCTGTGTTATTTGCAAAGAAACTGCAAGCCAATTAAGTTAACTTCCAACAGAAGACACTACTTTCCAAGATGCCTATGAGTTTGGCTTGTCCCCACTCCATGCTAAAATTCGATTTATGGAACACATATTAAAGCTAAGCTATGATTTAGATTTTAAAGGAACAGTACGAAATAGTGACGAAAATAAAGCCAAAAGAGAGGCAAAAAAGAAACACGTACAAGAAAAATATTTGGAATTGGGTTTACTGATCGAAAAATTTTTTTTCTGATCCTGAAACTGCTGCATCTATTACAGGAGTCGATTTTGATTTAATAAAACGCTACAAAATCATACTGCAAGTAATATCATGCAATAAAAAGGTAAATGCAAGAAAATTTGGTCAGTATGCTAATGAAACAGCGAAACTATACAACAAAAAATATGATTGGAGGAATATGCCATCGACAGTCCATAAAATACTATATCATGGGGAAAACATTATTCAACACAATATGCTGCCGATTGGGGATCTTTCTGAACAAGCGCAAGAAAAAAGGAACAGGGATTATAGATATTTTCGCGAGCACAACACAAGAAAGATATCTAGATATAGTACCAATGAAGACATCTTTAATATTTTACTGTGCACTTCTTATCCATATATCTCCAGCATTTGACAAAAATGGAATTCCACCCCCATGGAATTGGACAAAGACGCCAAACAGCTCCTTGAAGATGAAGAGGAGACATACTTAGATGGAATTTTAGATGAAATTAAATGAAAAATGTATTCTTTGCAAATTAACATAAAAATTAGAGCAAAAAAGCACAATAAATATTGAAAATTTATAAAAGACATTTTATTTTATTTGGAATAAAAAGATTTTCTTAGAATTTATAATAAAAACTTTTATGGATCTCCTACATATCTGTTATGGATTCACGTTTAAAATATATATAAATTGTTCATATAATAATAAAATTTAAAGCTGTCGAACTTACATTAGTTAGTGAATTATGATAACCAAGGCTATTTTTCGAAATTTTACTTACAAGGGCTCTATGAGTAAATGTGGACCGATTGCAATAAAATTTCACAGGGATATCAACGACTAAAATAAAATTAGTTTAACTAAATATTATATCAATATTAATATATTTAAAAAAATTTTGAGCTTCAAACCCGTATTCTAAGTGGTCCATTGGAGAAGAGGGCTAAATATCAAAATAAAATGGACCCGGGTGGACGGCTTAATTAGGTATGTAATGTTTTAGTTCAATCAAAGTTACTATTTATAAAATGCAATGTTAAATCACTACAATCACAAATTTTTTTTTAAGGCCGATAATACCTATATTTTAAAAAATCATTTTTCAATCATATATACGTGCACTTTAATATGGCCCGATTTTAAAGTTAATAAATCAAATTAAAGCTTAAGATGTCTTCTATCCAACAAAAAAAATTCATTAAAATATTTCAACCCAGTCAAAATTATAGAACTTTGACAGCCAACTCACAAAATGTGCCACTGTGCACCGGTCCTTTTCAGGACCACAAATTAAAAAAAAAAACATTTTTATTCTTACAAATATTATATATTGTTACGTTTTTAGACCTTTTCGTAAAAACGGTTTTATTACTTATCCTTCAAGGATTCGTTTTATTGCATCAAATTAAAACACGTACAAATTAATTTTAGAAATATAATGCGGCAACACTTTATTTATTACTTTATTTACACGAGTATTTGTACTACTCAACACTTAGCGATGTTAATACGTCTATATCTGAAATCACACTCTCTCGCTGAGCTCTGGCAGCGCCTTTATATAACAAAAAGGACGCCGTCTGGTAACTTCGCGAAACTTCTGGGCATGGTTGTTGTTGGTTGTGCTTTACTTAACATGTAGCTTTATACGTGTGTTTGAATACATGACAATGATGACTTGTGTGTTTTGCTTATGGTGACTATGTGTGGTTTGTATGTATGAGTGTTCTGTATGTTTTTGTCTATGGTAACTATGAGTGGTTGTATGGATGAGTGTTCTGTGTGTTGTGTGGTTTTGTTTCTTCTTCTCCTATGTGTATATGGCTGTGTATACTTGTGAACCTGTTTAGCTTTATTAGCAGCAAATACTTGCATACAAGATCATTAAGAAAAACATCTCTTAGCATTTATGTTGCTAGGATTTTCGTTGTTGTTGTTTACACTTATTATTGGCACAGCCTCGAATGATCTTGTATATTCTGGAGTATTCCATTTCCGTTAATTTTAATATTATCTATATTGCGTTGACCAGGGTTGTAACATTTTGACAACTAGAGATTAATTGTCAGTGCTGCCAACTACATAAAGCCACATTGTCGTTTTATTTAAAACTATTTCTAATCTGTGTAACAATATATATATATAAGAAAATTCGTTGAAGTGATTGCTCAAATCTTTGCTTATATTGCATGTATCTTATTTTGCAATAATTTTGTCACAAATTTGTGTAGAATTTTAATTTTTAATATTACTTTATTATTATTTTTTAAGGAAGGAGTTTCAAAAACATTAAATAACTTTAAGAACAATGAATATAAATTTTTTATAACCAGTTTTCTTTGGCATTAATTTGTAAAACACATTGCGTTCATAAAACTTTTAAGAAACAAAAACCACTTTTCAAATGTATTCTTCTTTGAATCAATGTCCTCTTTAAGCATTGTTTGCAGCTTTTGATGGAGTATTACTGGTCTTAAGCCGACTGTCTATAAAGGACGAGATTAAGAATGTTAAGGTATATGCATAAATATAAATATAATAAATTTCATATTATAATAGTACAATGACAATATGTCAAAAATTTGTTTATTAACAATTCAATTGAGATTTTATTTTTCATTTTGCCTTATAAATACTTTCATTGTTATCCGAGGGATTTCTAATTGTATAAAGGTATAGAAAAATAAAATAGAGTCGTATCGAATAAAAGTTGTTTGTTGGGTTTGGTTTGTATAAGTTTCATAGCCTGCTACACTTATTATAATGTGATTTTTTTAAATTGTTTGTGAATTTTATAGTTAATTTATTTAACATAATTCTCAGATGGTTTTTGGAAGTCTTTTAATAAGTTGAGAAGTTTGAAACTTTGCAAAACTGTGGTTGAAGTCTACTGACGATTTGGTAAAAAGCGCCAATAAAATGCATTAAGACATTGCTTAACCACCCAACAAATAAATTTCATGGTATATGCATATTTTGGCGATATATTTTTCATACTTCCTGCATATCCAACAACAAATGAATCTCTTAATAAATGGTTTGTTAGCCTGCATCTTTTCTAAGTTTAGCAACTGCACCATAAGTATTCTCTTGACGTCATCACCTATTGCAGATTAACAGCATCATTAGCAATGTGGCAAACTATGTACTTATAACAATAATCCGTCTTGCTGCCATGAATTTTTCAGCAAAGGTTGAACAAAAAGAAAAGTGCACCTTCAGAGACTATTCCACTATTCATAATCACTGCACTTTTGTGAGTCTGGAACAGTTTTTCGAAAACCATCACTAAGGATTATAATTTCTCATTTTCCACACCATTCGATGTTAATCCAATGACAAATATATATGAAATTTTGTTTGGAGATGAAAATTATCACAAAAACACATAACTTTTTAATAACACCAAATATTTTATCCACAAAATAAAATTTTATCAAAACAAAATTTTATTTCCAATTTGTTTGTTTGCCTTTTTTTAATGTGTGTTCACCTCTTCACTCACATTGATTTCTGAAAACCATCTATAGCTTTACTCATCATAACAAGGGGTTAACGAAAACTGATACTGGCAAAAATGAATTGTAATTTTTGAGTCTTTTGTTTATTTTGTGTTGTGCACACTCACTCTCTTTTTTCGTTACTGGTTTTGGTTTTATTAATTTTGTACAAGGTAAGTAAAAAATTTATTTATATATATTATATATATTATTATGATATACATATGTATGTATGTATTTACATATGTATGTATGCATGTTTGTAGGATGTGTAATCAAAGACTCTATAATATAAAGATTCAAAAATTTTGTGTTTCTCCAAGATGCGGGGGACAAGTATGTAGCAACGAAACCCAATGGCTTATTAATTCTCTTTCTTATGTTTTTTTGCGTAATTTAAGCTGGATTCACCCATGGTTTCAGTACAATATTGACGTTCTACAACATTTTTAGTTTTTTGAGAGTATGCTCTGAAGCGATTCACCCACTTCGCGCATTTATTCTGGAACATCAAGGCTACCATGTGAAATAACTTTGTAAACTATATGTGTGAGTCTTACAATTGGGCAATACCACTATTTATTTAATTTTATTTATAACAATATTCACCAGTTATATATTTTTAATGCCAAACAATACAAAACAAGGGCTCCGTACTTTATTTTATACACAAACAATATGAAACAAGTGCGTTGTTATACATACAAAAGTATAAAACAAGTTCTGTATTTTACAATACATATGTACATATAATATGTTGTGGCATCTCAGTTCTACTTTACTTAAAAAATTAAACACACTGGCAGCACAGTTGCAATGTTTCGGAGCGTGAATTAATATTAAACCAATTCAGGTTCCGAAACATGTTACTCTCTTTCGCTCTCTCACTCTCTAAAACAGAAACGTGAAACTACATATAAAAAAAAAATGTTTCAGAACGTGAAATTTGTTCTGAAACCATGCGTGAATCTAGCTTTAATATATTTTCTTAGACTCTGTGTTATGTATGTACATATGTATGTGTATTTGTATTTATGTACATACATACATACTTATGACTGTAATTTTTTTATAATAATTTTGTCATGTTATTGCAAAGACCGAAGAAAATTGTCCTTTTCTTGTTTTGCCTTTTCAAACATATGTATATTTTTAATTTCTTTAATGTTTAGTCGACACACAAACACGGTTCGATGAAAACAACGTATGTTACAAACATGGAATACATATGCTTAATATAACGACTTTACTACGTAAGCATTCTTCATGGGAGACTTACATACTATGTGTAAGTACAAATCTCAAGTGCTCAGAAAGTTCAAATTTTCAATCATTATAAGAGGAAACTACTGTTTTTTAATATGTGTTATTGCCAATAAAGTAATTTTAAATTAAATACTATGGATATTCTATTTTACGAAGTTGAAAGTGAAAGTAGTCCTTAAAAATTGCATCAAATATTGCACAATAATATACACATATATGTATGTAGGTATTAATACTTCGGTGCGAGTCAATATATATATATATATATATATATATATATATATATATATATATATATATGTGTTTCTATACAAATTAAATGCGTATTATATTCCCTACATTACTACAAGCACTTGTAAAGCTCATTTTCTTATTCACATACAGTGTGGCAATATCAGCTCTTTTGGATCTAAATTTAGCTTTGTTTTTTAATGTTTAGCTGAAAATATTTCATTTAGCTCTTGGCTTTTTTTCAACAATGTTTAGCCTTTTCTTTAATTTCAATATGTTGTAATATGTATATTTCTATTTCAAAATAAACAAAAGTTATATTTATGAACAGAATATTTGCTTAAAGAATAATTTTATGTTGCTATTGACTCAATGTTTCTTATTTAAAAGAACATAAACAGTATTTATGGTATAAAAATATAGATATAATGAAAAGTTGCTATTGCAAAGATATAAAAAAATTTGGTTTTATTTATTGGCTTTAAAATTCCTTCTTCAACTCTATCTAGCTCTATTTCAAACCTGATTTCTAGCTCTATTTCAAACCTGATTTACCTCTATATTACTTTAAAATCTGGTAACACTGTTCACATTGCAAGGAAAACCCGAGCACGAGAAAAAGGGGAGTCAGCTAGCAATGCTCAATAGTCTTGCTGGAGCAATCAAGACAGTGGACTAATGGCACACGGTAGGTTTTAAGTAAAATTTATTTAATATGATGGCTGTAAGTTTATTTCATCAATAGTTACGAAGAGACCTTAAAATCCGCACCAGCATCAAGGTGCGAGACAGAAAAAAGAGCTGGCGCGGACTGGTAACAGACATACCAGTAAGGAGGTCATTACCGACCATGAGAGACGTGTGGTGGTCCCCATTAGTAATGATTACATTGAGAGGCACGACACTGTAAATCTTTTTTTTACAATTCTTTTAATGACTAGCAATTTCAACTACGGCTCGAGGAGGAAGATGAGACAGTTTTAACTGAAATGGCAGCAACAACAAGAAATATTCCCGAAAATCCCAAGAAGCCAGGGACAAACACACAGCGGAGGAGCTTGAAAAGAAAGCTGGATGAAGATGGCGATGTACGAAACAAGTTCTGGAAATCGCAAAACAGCAAGCCGACACCTTAAAGGTACATGTGTTTAATTCTAAAAATCTATTCTTTTTATTATTACGAGTATTTTCTTTTCTAATAGATGGTAGCTGAATCAAATGCAGCGGCTGTTGGCGTCAACAAAATGATGGCAGAGGCCTTTACAACTATGGGAGAAGCGCTGAAGGAGATCGCAACTGCGTTTAATAACTTTTCCAACTACATCAACAACCTTTAATTATGTACAAAGTATTTTACTGTTTTACGTTTTTGTTATTTTATTTTTTATGAATTGTTTTTGTTATATTATTTTTTTATGAATTGTATTTATTATTTAATTTTCTTATGAATTGTTTTTGTTATTAATGCAAAACGCCCTATCTTACATTTAAAAAGTTTTACGGTAAAATCTGATTTAAATGAAGTATTTATAATTAGTCAAAACCTTACAATACAAGTAAAAAAGAACATATATATATATATATGTATATATATATATATATATATATATATATATATATAAGTATATATATATATATATATATATATATATATATATATGTATATATATATATATATATATATATATAAGTATATATATATATATATATATATATATATAAGTATATATATATATATATATATATAAATATATATATATATATATATATATACATATAAATATACATATAAATGTATACATATATATATATATATATATATATATATATATATAATTATATATATATGTATATATATTTTTTTTCCATTCAACAAATCACCTAAAAGAACACCTACTCTCGCCTTATCTCTGGGTGCAACAGAAATACCTCTCAGAGAAACTGTGAAATATTTGGGAATAGAGCTCGATAAAAAGTTAACGTTTAAACATCATATTCTCCAAACGTGTGAAAAAGCTGTTTCGCTGTTTCTCTGTTTCCTTTATTAAACCGAAGGTCAACTCTAAATAGAAAAAACAAAATATTGCTCTACAGAATGTGCATACGGCCAATTATGACATATGGATGTTAAGTGTGGTCAAAAAGATGTGCCAAAACATGTTTGAAAAAGCTCCAAGTCATACAAAAAAAGAATCTGAAGATTATATTCAACCTACCGAGACGATATTCAACAAATAGATTACATAGAATATACCAACAGGATATGTTTGTAACCGTGATCAATAATATCACACAAAGATTTGAAACCCACAACAGGATTTAAAATTCAGCCTTGATAAGAAATTTGTAATATTATTTTCTTCTCCAACTTTATATAAAGTTGACAGAAGATTTAATGTAAAAATTTCTCTTAATTCCTATTAGGTTTTTTATCTATTTTTTCCCTATAATGTAAATAAAATCTTTCAAATGTCTATTTTAAGTTAATTCTAAATCATTTATATTTGTTGTAATACTAATATAGTTATAACTCAAAATAGGTGTATAAGAAATTTGTATATATTTTTAACTGTGATGATGATAGATTAAATAAAATTAAAAAAAAAAAAAAAAAAAATTAATTAGTCAAAATCTTACAATACAAGTAAAAAAGAACACATATATATATATATATATATATATATATATAAGTATATATATATATATATATATATATATATATATATATATATATATAAGTATATATATATATATATATATATATATATATATATATAAGTATATATATATATATATATATATATATATATATACATATAAATATACATATAAATGTATATATATATATATATATATATATATATATAAGTATATATATTTGTATATATATATATATATATATATATATATAAGTATATATCTATATATATATATATATATATATATATATAAATATATATATAAATGTATATATATATATATATATATATATATATATATATACATATATATATATATATATATATATATATATATATATATAAATGTATATATATGTGTATATATATTGTATAGTATTGTAAAATTTTGACTTATTATAAATACTTCATTTAAATAAGTTTTTACTGCAAAACTTTTCAAATGTTGGATAGGGCGTTTCGCTTTTTAATAAGTTATTGATACTGTTGTGTACAGAAGCATCTGCTTTTCCTTTTCAATTTAGTTAACATAATTTATAAGATAGTATACAATAAGATCTTTAAGAAATTTCAAAGATTTAAACAACAAAAAGACTGAATTTCTAATGAATTATTGTGTTGTTGTTTGATATAGAAAACGTTTATAATATTATATATGCATACATTTAAGTATATATTATCTTAATTTGTAATATTTGCAAGAATAAATTAAATAGTGCAATATAGACTTGTTAAAAAAATTGGCTATTAAACGTTCTTGTACGCGTTTTGCTTATTTTTCTTAAAACACTATAAACAGCACCAAAAATGTTGTAGTTGCTAAACCACAATTTATTTGGTTAAAAATAACAACTGATTGAAATAGCTGACTCAAATAATAACAAGTGTTGTTAAAAACAGTGCAGAATAGCAAAATTGCTAAATCCCTTGTTTAATTCTTAAATAATAACAACTTTTTTTTATAAAACGATAGAGAATCGCACTGCTGATTTGCTTAAATCTGTGTCATTTTGTGCCCGTAATGGCACTTTAATTCAGGCTTTCGTTCAGCTTAATAAAATCAATCTTAAATTACAGAATTAGCATAATTATAACTATTATCATTGAAATTTTTTCCTTCTATAAACGAATTTTTTTTGATAATTCTAGTTTTTTAAAACAGTTTTATTTTAATCATTAGTTTGTAAGTATCTACATATGTTAACTCTTGGTCTGGAAGGGTTTTTATGAGACCATAAACTAAAACAACAATATGATTTCCCACAATACATTTTTAAAATAAATTCTGTTAAGGCTCCATTAGCCAGACGCTGAAATCGCAAGCGCAGCGCAGCGCAAGTTCTAACGCAACTCCGCTTATAGAATGCTTAAAAATGCAACATATGTTTTTACAGAAAAAAATGGTGTATGTACATATACTTATATGTATATGTACATACAACAAATTGTAGTGTTTAAAGTTATTTGAGTGGTAATATTAAAAAGAAGATATGTATATTGTAAAATGGATATGGAAAGTATATCTTTATTTGTTTAAACTTTTTACGTTTGTGCAAAATTTCTTTTTACGTTTGTTTAGCTTGTGGTGTTTATCATTTAAAAACAAAAAATTAAAAAATCTGTTTGAAACAGTGATGGCACTTTCCATTTTGCGTTTTTACAGGAAACGTTCGAAATTGTATAAATAGTACAATATATTATTTTAAACTTGTGATCGATGTAATATCTTCATTATATGTATAGCTAAATTATAATTTTATTAATGCATTTATTTTATAAGGGGGCTGTAGTAGTGAACACAAGACTACGATGCCTTAGGTCCTGAGATTGACTTCGCCCTCAGTCATGAATATGGTTTCTAATTTTTCTGACCTGTCTTAGTGCAAGATTGTGTTTATTGTTATCGGGCTGTCTCAATGGCATAGCACTGGTCGCTAAACATTATCGACACATTTGCCTGCATGTACATCACAGTTAACCAAAACTCTCAATAAATGATATTGCCCAGCACAACACAAAAGTAAGCATTACAAATGTAATGAATTTTTTACTTTTAAAAGCAAAATAGAAATGAAGTTTAAAAAAGTTAATAAAATTAAATACAAAACATGCTACAGTTTTTACAGAATTAGGTAATTTTTTCACACATATATGATTGGTCGAGTAAAATTTACAATTAAAACTTAAAAAACTAAGTGTATTTAGTCATTATAAATTAAGTTTCCAAATTTAAGATTTTTCAACAATTTCTTATCAACAAAATATGCTTTAAATTTAAGGAACTTAATTTATTTCTCTGCTTGGAACAAATAAATTTTAGGTTGGAAAAAATTTGTTTTGTTAGCTGGTTTATTTTGAAATTAAAACAAAGCTGAAAAAAATAAAACTGAAAAAAAGCAGTAAGAATCCGCAGATGTGCACTCGTTAACGACTGAAATCAAACTGAAATAGAGAAGAACAAGTGTCCGTGTGAGTTTTTTTTATTGTTTTTGTGGCACAATTGTGCACAGAAAATGAAGATTAGGATTACACTGATGTACATACATCAATTACATATGTAGTAATATTGGTACCACATAAATTTATTCCCATGCGTTCATATATCTACATCAGTGTCCACCACAAAGAGAAACACAATTAAAATGAGAGTATTACACTGAAAGAAATCATAACATTTCCTATTTTTGATTTCTTCCTTTATTATAACAATTATTTAAAAAAAACTAAAACTATAACAATATTTCTGAGAGCGAGTTACTTAACTGTTGGTAAAGATGAAGAAATTAAATCGGTTTCCTTGTGTTTGATAAAATCTATTACCTTATCAATATCTATTTCCTTCTGATAACACTTGATCTTCAACAATGTCTCCATGTGGTTATTTGTTAGATTGTTTCTATATTTGCTTTTTATTTGTGACATTGATGAAAATGCAGACTCACAGATATACGTAGTGCCAAACATTGAAAACAAGTTTAACATTAAATCTCTAGCTGTTGGGTATTTTATTGGGCAAACATTTTTCCAAAAGCTGACACCCATTTCGGTTGAAATTAATAAGTCTTGCCGCATCAATAACAATTCTCCTTTTATATTGCATGGGACATTGTCCAATGGACAAGTGAGAGGATTATTAAATATGTTTATAATCCACTCTAAGCTCAACAAATCTTTAAATCTACTTTGAAAGTCCTCTAAAAGTCTATTTATGTCTTCTTTTACTGCTTCAAGTTTTTCTGCATTTGGAAATTTTGTAAAAATTTCTTGAGTTTTTTGAAAATTTGAAAGGTTTTGGCATTCAATTTGATTTTTTAACTCTTTCACTGCATAAAAAAGTTCACCTAAATTTTTGTCTTTACCTTGTAATACAAGATTTAACCGGCTCATGTGTTCAGTCATGTTAGCCATATAGGCCAAGTCGAAAAGAAAATTAGGCCATTTTAAAGCATTTAAAATATCTAAATTCTTGGGACAGTCCTGTGCATGTAAGAAAAGATCTAACTCAGCTCTCAGACTAAAAAGTCGGTCTAAACACTTCCCACGGCTTAACCATCGCAGCTCCGTATACATTAACAGGTCACCATAATCAGCGTTTATTTATTTTAAAAAAGCAATCAGCTTCCTGTGGGTAAGCGCGTTGTGGCCTCTCCTTAGGCGATTAATTATTTTAACGGCTATTCTCATAGATTTTTTAAAGCTTATATTTTTGGAAAACAGTGCTTGTTGATGAATAATGCAGTGAGTGAAATGTGCGTACATTTATTCCTGCTTTTAATAAATGACCAACGAAGCCCTGTTTTCACCCAACCATAACTGCAGCTCCATCAGTGCAAATACTTTGATAACTTTTCTTTTTCTATCACAGATAAAACATTTTTGCTAAAAGCATTATAAATAGCTTCACCGGTGACATTTCCATCAAACGACTCGACTCTTCATATCTCTTCAAATGAGTTGAAGAAATTATCAACCATTCTTACGCAAATGACTATTTGGCTCGTATCTTACAAGTCAACACTTTCGTGAAAACATACGGACAAGTATTTGGCATTTTTAATCCGTTCACTTGTCCCCCATTGCATGAAGAGTCCTATACCTTCAGTCCGGCGTATTATTGTTGTAGGAGATAACGGGAGTTCCTTAAAAACATTTCCCATTTCTTTTCCTAATTCTCCAAATAAATTCATTAATGATAGACATAAATCTTTAAAAAATTTCCCATCTTCGAAAGGCCGGCCTTTTTTTTGCTAGAGCTAAACTAACAATATATGAAGCCTTCATTTGACTATCAGTAGTACAATTGATGGCTACATTTGCGTGTCTATTTCGCACATAAATATTTTTTAATCAAAAATCATCTTTTAATTTTATTATTAGTTGATTTCTTTCATTTCCGGAAACATAATGAAATTCAGGATGCATTTTGTTATAATGTCTCTTAAGATGACATACAAGGCATTCTGCTTCCTTATATGTGTTCAACGAAAATAAAAAAAAGCATTTCCAATTTAACTTCCCAAATACCTTTACGTTAAATATTTCCTTTTAAAATGCTTGTGTATGGATGTATATAAAAAACATACATTAATTTCAAAATGTAGCTTGTTATCAACAATTCTCAGTGTAGCGAAAAAAAGTTTTGTTCTCTTAAAATTTTAAAGGAAGAAAAATATTCCGCTAACCTCCTTCTTTGTTGAAAGCTATCAAGCTACTAGAGCTATGCGGCTCCTGAATGAATTAATTCAATTGAATCATTGTGCATCTGTACACGAGCACAATTGTGCTGGCACAATATGACAGTTTGTTGGCATTTTCGGTGAGAGGAGTGGCTTTTTTTCTGGCATAATTTTTCATCCAGCTTTCATCACGCACTAGCAGAACAAAACTAATACATACGCACTTGTGAAAACAAAGAAAACACAGGTTCTGTGTTTTCTATTTTACAGAGCGTTTTCAATCTTCAGTTGTCGTTCGGTGCGTCAACATGAATATGAACACAAAATGGGTTGATCGCGGCAACAAACAGTAGATCTAATAAAAGAAACTCATAAATGTTTTTGTAGTAATTTTTAGTCTATTAAAAAATTAGTTAACAATATAAATAATTTTTTACATATGTATATATGCATTTTTAATATTGTTCTAGTTGATTTCTACTACATTTGATTTAGGCTTTATTTATTTACATGAAAAAATATATATATATATATATATATAATGAATCTAGAAATTTCTCCTAACATTATTGCCCATTTCTCATCATTTATCCGCTAATTTTGTTTCAAAACGCATGTGTACAGCGAACGAAAAATAACACCACTTAACAAAGAAATACTAACACATTCAAAGCTGTGAATACGTATACAATTTTATGCCGGATGAATTCATCCCGTGTATTTTGCAAAGAACAAAAAATGTGCGCATTAAATAATTTGCTCGTGTAAAGATGCGTATTCAGTCAATTGAGCGAGGTGAATCTTTCATTCCATGGAGCGTTTTTAGCTAAGTTTTTCAGTTGATTCATTAGATCTGTCTCTTTCAGTAGCTCTTTTCAGTGATGTTTCAGTTTGTATGTCAAAATCCCTACGATAAAAATTAATTAATTCACACACATGTGCTAATGCATACAGGGATGTAGTGCACTTTATTTATAGAGTTACCAGCTACAGAAACAACTGAGCTATTGAATGAACTGAGCTAGTGAAACCACTGAGTTACTGAATAAACTGAAGTACTGAAACAGCTGAGCTACTCAATGAACTGAAACAACTGAATGAATTAATTCAGTAAAGTGAGCGGAGCTAAAAAGAGCGCTCACTCAAAAGAGCTGTTTTGTACAGCTCTACAAGCTATTGAATGTAAATTTACCTCACACATACATTTTGTGTTGTAAGCATGGTTGCCGTTCGACATAATGAAAACAATGCACATGGATTTTTTTTAAGATTTTGTAGTGTGGTTAATTTTTAAAAAGGTTTAAATTTATAACAGGAAAATAAAACGAAATTGGACTCTTATTATAAAGGTAATAATTATAATAACAAATCAACGAATTCAGTACGATATTTAAGTTAGAAGATAAATGTAATAAAGATTATAGGTACTTTTGATTTTAGTCAATTAAAAGAATAATTGTGGTAGTAGAGTTTTCTGTTTGGGTAATCCTGGTTAAGGAATTCACGAATAAATACCCGAACAACTTCGTTAGCTCAGTAATACAAGTGGTGGACGTTGATCTACATATCCATACGTATGTATAACATTAACCTATTATTATACAAAATATATTTACAGTCTTTTGTGATTTTATAAAGTAAAACAAATTATATAGCAAATTAATTTATTGAATATGCTATGTATATCCACAAATGTATATGTTCATATATCAAACCAAACAAGAAGTACAAAAAAAAAAAGCTTTTGTGCCGCACTCTCATTCAACATACATACATGCTCTTGCGTATTTCTGCGTAAAATTCTATTTTCTGGAGGTTAGCTGCGCTGCGCTGCGTTGCGTTTTTCAGCGTTCAATTCGGCATTTTCACAATTTTCCGTGTAACAGATTGGATCAGCTGTAGCGTTTGAGCAGCGTTTGCGAATTCAGCGCCTCGCTAATTGAGCCTTTATCCATGTACATTCAACACTATACAATTTTTTTATCACAATCATATTTAAAATAAATTCTGTTAGTCATGTATATTCAACTTGATAAAACCAACCAATGACATTTTCGAACATACACATTAATGAGAGGGATGAATACGAAAGTCAAGTTTGAGTAGAGCATGTATATATTTTATTTTTCTATATTCATACGCGTGTATGTAAGTATGTTGAGCAAATAAACTAGTGTATGCATACCAAATCATTCCTGAACGCGAATATAAAAAAAATTTACATTTTCATTTATGACAATTTATCATAAATGTATAATTTTGAGTGTTTATATATGAATTCTTATGATCCCTGATGAAGAGCCGG
>OY776277.1:65679560-65684560 GCA_963675445.1 Linnaemya vulpina | reverse complement strand
CGAGGCTGTTCCACTGAGAACAATAATATTTGGCGAGTGGGCTTTCAGCCGAAATTTTATTCCGGGATGGTCGTCTGTCCTCTTCTTTGGCCGCTTTAATTTTCCTTAATATGCCGTCGTCCCTCTGTGCCGCTGACCAGTCTTCATCAGGGCCGATGTGCATTAGCCGAACATTCACAACGCCTTTCTTTTGCTCGGTTATAACACAATGTTTACACTCTAAACAGCAGGGTCTTCTCGAAAGAGCATCCGCATTGTTATGCTTTGTGCCCCTTCTATGCTCAATGTTGAAGTCGTAGCTCTGCAGGCGCTCAATCCGCCTTGCCAGTTGCCCTTCAGGGTTTTTAAACTGCAATAGCCATCTCAGTGCAGAATGATCCGTCCTTTATTTAAGTGTTGACCATAAGTACCTGTTTATGGTAATTTTTAATGCATTCCAATACCGCCAGAAGCTCACGTCGTGTCACACAGTAGTTCCTCTCAGGTTTTGAGAGTACCCGGCTATAGTACCCTATGACCTTTTCAGTGCCATTAACTACTTGGGATAGCACACCCCCTATGCCATAACCGCTCGCATCAGTATTCAGCACAAATTTTTCTCCAGCTATGCGATACGCTAGCACTGGTGACGTACATAATAATTCTTTGAATTTCTAGAATGCATTTTCCTATGGCTCGCCCCAATGGTATGGTCTCGACTTCTTTGTCAGCTCAGGGTTGCAGCTACAATGGAAAAATTCGGCACAAAACGTCTGTAGTATGTACAAAGGCCCAAAAAGCTGCGCAATTCATGAATATTTTTAGGTTGATGCCAGTCCCTTACCGATTTTATTTTATCTTCATCTGTTGAGATTCCGTCTGCTGTAACACGATGCCCCAAATACTTTACATCTTTCTGCAACAATGCACATTTCTTCAATCTGAGTTTCAATCCAGCTGATGATATCCGTTGAAGAACTTTTGCCATGTTTTTGAGGTGCTCATCAAAAGTTTTCCCCATCCTATTATGTCATTTAGATATACCAAGCATGTCTTCCAGTGAAGTCCTATTAGTACCTTCTCCATTAGGCTTTCAAATGTGGCCGGAGCATGGCAGAGACCAAATAGCATGACTTTGAACTGCCATAATCCATTACCGACACTGAAGGCAGTTTTCTCCTTGTCTTTCTCTGCAATCTGCACTTGCCAATATCTGCTTCGCAAGTCCAGCGTAGAGAACCATTTGGTACCAGTGTCATCGGTTCTGGGGAGCGGATAACTGTCCATCTTGGTTATGTCATTGAGCTTCCTGTAGTCAACGCAGAATCTAGTACTGCCATCTTTCTTTTTAACTAAGACTACAGGCGAATTCCAAGGAACAGAATATAGCTCAATTACGCCATCACGTTCCATTTCACTTGCAAGCTCTTTTACTTTATCTCGCTTTGCTAGGGGTACGCTTCTAGGTGGCTGTTTAATCGGCCCAGCCTCGTCTGTGTTACTTTCATGTTTAACCACTGCAGTTCTACCCTGGCTTTGGCTTCCCATGGCGAAGACACTGGCTTTCGCTGTTGTAAGCTCTCTCTTTAGATCTGCTGGTTCTACAACCTACAACCGATTGTCCTCACAACCTCCCTTCATACGCGCCCATATGACTGTTTCAGACTGCGGCGGTAACGTCTGATTCTCAATAGCAAATACTCTTGTTACTTGCGGTTTGCTGTCATATCCAACATCAAGGGGTATTTCTACATTATGCCAAATCATCAGCTGTTGTCCCATATGTAGATTAATGCCATGGTTAATCATAAAATTGGCTCCGATAATAACCTCATCGACAATATCGGCAACAATAAAGACATGTTTTACGTTGATGTTGGCTATAGTCACCTTCACTTCAATCTTACCATAGACAGTGGCAGGCTCTCCAGTAGCTGTACGTAGCCGTATATTGCTTAACCGCTCGCCTTTCCCCTTTACTATATCGGGCCTCATTATTGACTACGATGCCCCATTATCTATGGTAAGTACGTGCTTTTCCCCGTTGACGTGTCCGGACGCAGTGAGGTTGCTATTTTTCTGCTGCATCACTTATATGTAGATTGTGGGGCCCTCGTTTGTGAGAGCTAGCTCTTGCTCCTTAGTGCTAGCTCATTTTAGTTTAACGGCGAAACAGATCTACCTCTCTTCCTTGATGCCTTGCAGCTGCGCTGAAAAAGGCCGATCTTTCCGCAGTTAAAGCACTTAGGCTTTTCTTTGGTAGCTTTTTCTCCCAGCAGTTGTCGCATTGCCTCCTTAAAGCTAGCAACTAGGTTGTTATTCTCCTCAGACAAAACCTCCACATTCCGCACTTTACACATCTGTAGCTTGAAAACCATCCTTGCAGTCTCTTGAGTCAGGGCAAATGAAACAGTTTCAGCGAAAGTGGATTTCTGCATAGCGCACACCGCCAGTTTAACATCAGAGTCGCGAATGCCGTTAGCGAAAGAATCAGTTTTAAAGTAGTCCAGAAACGGGTGACTCTCGCCTGGATATGTGAGCTGCACTAAACGCTCGATTTCCATTGCGAAATTTGGTAGAGATTCGTTAGGCTTCTGAACTCTACATCGCAATTCCATTCTGTATAAAACGCGCTTGTGCTCACCACCATACTTGCGCTGCAATGCTTCCATTATTTCATTATAGTTGTTTCTGCTGCTTACTGGCACAGTCTCAAGTACTTCTGCGGCTGTACCCTTTAAGGACAAGATCAACTCTATGGCCTTTTCTTCAGCATCCCATCCATTTCTGCTAGCAACCGTCTCGAACTGGAATTTGAAGATGCCTAATGGTACGCTGCCGTCGAAGCATGGTGCTTTTATCCACGCAGAAACCTCCGAAACTGCTCGTACTGGCCCGCCGCTACACTCCAGGTTATTCACTTTGTCCTGTAGAGTATGCAACTTCTCTTCGACCTCCTTTGCATGCTGTTCCAGCTCTGAGAATTTATTCTCAATAGAATCTACCCTCCTGTTAATGGCTTCAGAAACCTCTACCAGGGTCTCGTTCATGGCTGTATTTGACTCCTGTATTTCAGCTGCAAGTTTTTCCTGCATCTGCTGAGTTTCGGCTACAAGCTTTTTCTGCATATGCTGAGAGTTCTGTTTTATTTCACTTATTTCAGCTACAAGCTTTTCACTGCTGATCCTTTATGCCTCCTGCACCAGCTGAGAGTTTTGTTTTAATTCACTTTGTGCATCACTGATTCCTTTTATCTGGATCATCATAGCAGCGAACATTAAATTTATGTCCATGCTGCTGGTCGTGGCAGGAGGGCATACTTGCACATCGTCTTTGTCCTCAAACTCGTATGTCCCGATGTCCATACCGCGATTCTTAAACTCATCTATCAGCCTCTTCTGCAGTTCATCCTTGTTACCTGCAGTTGGCAATTCCAGCTTACTGAGCTCCTTTTTCAGCTGTTAAACTTTTAGCTCATCAAATTTCATGATTATTTATTTTAATTTTTTTTATGTCCTTTTTTTTAATTGCAATGTCCTTTTAATTATTTTTACAATCGCACTTCTGACACTAATTGTTACGTTCTTAGACCTTTTCGTAAAACGGTTTTATTACTTATCCTTCAAGGATTCGTTTTATTGCATCAAATTAAAACACGTACAAATTAATTTTGGAAATATAATGCGGCAACACTTTATTTATTACTTTATTTACACGAGTATTTGTACTACTCAACACTTAGCGATGTTAGCACGTCTATATTTGAAATCACACTCTCTCGCTGAGCTCTGGCAGCGCCTTTATATAGCAAAAATGACGTCGTCTGGTAACTTCGCGAAACTTCTGGGCATGGTTGTTGTTGGTTGTGCTTTACTTAACATGTAGCTATATACGTGTGTTTGAATACATGACAATGCTGACTTGTGTGTTTTGCTTATGGTGACTATGTGTGGTTGTATGTATGAGTGTTCTGTGTGTTTTTGTCTATGGTAACTATGAGTGGTTGTATGGATGAGTGTTCTGTGTGTTGTGTGGTTTTGTTTCTTCTTCTCCTATGTGTATATGGCTGTGTATACTTGTGAACCTCTTTAGCTTTATTAGCAGCGAATACTTGCATACAAGATCATTAAGAATAACATCTCTTAGCATTTATGTTGCTAGGCTTTTCGTTGTTGTTGTTTACACTTATTATTGGCACAGCCTCGATTGATCTTGTATATTCTGGAGTATTCCATTTCCGTTAATTTTAATATTATCTATATTGTGTTGACCAGGGTTGTAACATTTTGACAACTAGAGATTAATTGTCAGTGCTGCCAAGTACATATAGCCACATTGTCGTTTTATTTAAATCTATTTCTAATCTGTGTAACAATATATATATATAAGAAAATTCGTTGAAGTGATTGCTCAAATCTTTGCTTATATTGCATGTATCTTATTTTGCAATAATTTTGTCACAAATTTGTGTAGAATTTTAATTTTTAATATTACTTTATTATTATTTTTTAATAAAAGGAGTTACAAAAACATTAAATAACTTTAAGAACAATGAATATAAATTTTTTATAACCAGTTTTCTTTGGCATTAATTTGTAAAACACATTGCGTTAATAAAACCTTTAAGAAACAAAAACCACTTTTCAAATGTATTCTTCTTTGAATCAATGTCCTCTTTAAGCATTGTTTGCAGCGTTTGATGGAGTATTACTAGTCTTAAGCCGACTGTCTGTAAAGGAGGAGATTAAGAATGTTAAGTTATATGCATATTTTAGCGATATATTTTTCATACTTCCTGCATATCCAACAACAAATGAATCTCTTAATAAATGGTTTGTTAGCCTGCATCTTTTCTAAGTTTAACAACTGCACCATAAGTATTCTCTTGACGTCATCACCTATTGCAGATTAACAACATCATTAGCAATGTGACAAACTATGTACTTGTAACAATAATCCGTCTTGCTGCCATGAATTTTTCAGCAAAGGTTGAACAAAAAGAAAAGTGCACCTTCAGAGAC
>OY776277.1:65667060-65674560 GCA_963675445.1 Linnaemya vulpina | reverse complement strand
AATTTTGGCTGGCGTTCTCGATGTTGAGTCGTGTACAGCTGACCTATATGCCATCAAAAATTTGGGTGTGTGCTCGTCCCAATGCCTCTGATGGTTGCTTACTACTTTTCGGCGGTACTCTTCTAAGGTGCGATTGAACCTCTCTAGCATGCCATCAGACTGTGGATGCAACGGCGTCGTTCTGGTTTTATTTATCCCATATAAATCGCACATTTTCCTGAATATGCTAGACTTGAAATTCCTTCCTTGGTCCTTCCTGTCTTTGCTTCCTGGTTAGGTATAGCATATACCTCTGGCCATTTACTGAAATAGTCCATTACCACAAGTAAGTAACGATGTCCGGCTTCAGTGACGGACCTGTCACATCCGTTGCGATCCGCTCGAATGGAGCTCCTGAGTTGTATTGTTGTAGCTGTCCCCGGCTTCTTCTTACTGGGCCTATGGCTGCTATGCATTGTGGGCAGTTTGCTATCCAGTCGGCTACGGCTTGTTGACATCCAACCCAATAAAAACGCAGCTTCAGTTTCTCAAGTGTTTTTGTTACTCCAAGATGACCGCCACTAGGTCCATTATGAAACTCCTGTAAAACTTAACTTATCTTGACGTATGGCACAACTGTTAAATTTGAAGTTGTTTTGCCATCTGCACTTTCCCATACGCGGTATAAACACCCTTTTATTACCTCGAGGCTGTTCCACTGAGCCCAATAATATTTGGCGAGTGGGCTTTAAGCCTAAATTTTATTCCGGGATGGTCGTCTGTCCTCTTCTTTGGCCGCTTTAATTTTCCTTAATATGCCGTCGTCCCTCTGTGCCGCTGACCAGTCTTCATCAGGGCCGATGTGCATTAGCCGAACATTCACAACGCCTTTCTTTTGCTCGGTTATAACACAATGTTTACACTCTAAACAGCAGGGTCTTCTCTAAAGAGCATCCGCATTGTTATCCTTTGTGCCCCTTCTATGCTCAATGTTGAAGTCGTAGCTCTGCAGGCGCTCAATCCGCCTTGCCAGTTGCCCTTCAGGGTTTTTAAACTGCAATAGCCATCTCAGTGCAGAATGATCCGTCCTTTATTTAAGTGTTTACCATAAGTACCTGTTTATGGTAATCTTTAATGCATTCCAATACCGCCAGAAGCTCACGTCGTGTCACACAGTAGTTCCTCTCAGGTTTTGAGAGTACCCGGCTATAGTACCCTATGACCTTTTCAGTGCCATTAACTACTTGGGATAGCACACCCCCTATGCCATAACCGCTCGCATTAGTATTCAGCACAAATTTTTCTCCAGCTATGCGATACGCTAGCACTGGTGACGTACATAATAATTTTTTGAATTTCTAGAATGCATTTTCCTATGGCTCGCCCCAATGGTATGGTCTCGACTTCTTTGTCAGCTCAGGGTTGCAGCTACAATGGAAAAATTCGGCACAAAACGTCTGTAGTATGTACAAAGGCCCAAAAAGCTGCGCAATTCATGAATATTTTTAGGTTGATGCCAGTCCCTTACCGATTTTATTTTATCTTCATCTGTTGAGATTCCGTCTGCTGTAACACGATGCCCCAAATACTTTACATCTTTCTGCAACAATGCACATTTCTTCAATCTGAGTTTCAATCCAGCTGATGATATCCGTTGAAGAACTTTTGCCATGTTTTTGAGGTGCTCATCAAAAGTTTTCCCCATCCTATTATGTCATTTAGATATACCAAGCATGTCTTCCAGTGAAGTCCTATTAGTACCTTCTCCATTAGGCTTTCAAATGTGGCCGGAGCATGGCAGAGACCAAATAGCATGACTTTGAACTGCCATAATCCATTACCGACACTGAAGGCAGTTTTCTCCTTGTCTTTCTCTGCAATCTGCACTTGCCAATATCTGCTTCGCAAGTCCAGCGTAGAGAACCATTTGGTACCAGTGTCATCGGTTCTGGGGAGCGGATAACTGTCCATCTTGGTTATGTCATTGAGCTTCCTGTAGTCAACGCAGAATCTAGTACTGCCATCTTTCTTTTTAACTAAGACTACAGGCGAATTCCAAGGAACAGAATATAGCTCAATTACGCCATCACGTTCCATTTCACTTGCAAGCTCTTTTACTTTATCTCGCTTTGCTAGGGGTACGCTTCTAGGTGGCTGTTTAATCGGCCCAGCCTCGTCTGTGTTACTTTCATGTTTAACCACTGCAGTTCTACCCTGGCTTTGGCTTCCCATGGCGAAGACACTGGCTTTCGCTGTTGTAAGCTCTCTCTTTAGATCTGCTGGTTCTACAACCTACAACCGATTGTCCTCACAACCTCCCTTCATACGCGCCCATATGACTGTTTCAGACTGCGGCGGTAACGTCTGATTCTCAATAGCAAATACTCTTGTTACTTGCGGTTTGCTGTCATATCCAACATCAAGGGGTATTTCTACATTATGCCAAATCATCAGCTGTTGTCCCATATGTAGATTAATGCCATGGTTAATCATAAAATTGGCTCCGATAATAACCTCATCGACAATATCGGCAACAATAAAGACATGTTTTACGTTGATGTTGGCTATAGTCACCTTCACTTCAATCTTACCATAGACAGTGGCAGGCTCTCCAGTAGCTGTACGTAGCCGTATATTGCTTAACCGCTCGCCTTTCCCCTTTACTATATCGGGCCTCATTATTGACTACGATGCCCCATTATCTATGGTAAGTACGTGCTTTTCCCCGTTGACGTGTCCGGACGCAGTGAGGTTGCTATTTTTCTGCTGCATCACTTATATGTAGATTGTGGGGCCCTCGTTTGTGAGAGCTAGCTCTTGCTCCTTAGTGCTAGCTCATTTTAGTTTAACGGCGAAACAGATCTACCTCTCTTCCTTGATGCCTTGCAGCTGCGCTGAAAAAGGCCGATCTTTCCGCAGTTAAAGCACTTAGGCTTTTCTTTGGTAGCTTTTTCTCCCAGCAGTTGTCGCATTGCCTCCTTAAAGCTAGCAACTAGGTTGTTATTCTCCTCAGACAAAACCTCCACATTCCGCACTTTACACATCTGTAGCTTGAAAACCATCCTTGCAGTCTCTTGAGTCAGGGCAAATGAAACAGTTTCAGCGAAAGTGGATTTCTGCATAGCGCACACCGCCAGTTTAACATCAGAGTCGCGAATGCCGTTAGCGAAAGAATCAGTTTTAAAGTAGTCCAGAAACGGGTGACTCTCGCCTGGATATGTGAGCTGCACTAAACGCTCGATTTCCATTGCGAAATTTGGTAGAGATTCGTTAGGCTTCTGAACTCTACATCGCAATTCCATTCTGTATAAAACGCGCTTGTGCTCACCACCATACTTGCGCTGCAATGCTTCCATTATTTCATTATAGTTGTTTCTGCTGCTTACTGGCACAGTCTCAAGTACTTCTGCGGCTGTACCCTTTAAGGACAAGATCAACTCTATGGCCTTTTCTTCAGCATCCCATCCATTTCTGCTAGCAACCGTCTCGAACTGGAATTTGAAGATGCCTAATGGTACGCTGCCGTCGAAGCATGGTGCTTTTATCCACGCAGAAACCTCCGAAACTGCTCGTACTGGCCCGCCGCTACACTCCAGGTTATTCACTTTGTCCTGTAGAGTATGCAACTTCTCTTCGACCTCCTTTGCATGCTGTTCCAGCTCTGAGAATTTATTCTCAATAGAATCTACCCTCCTGTTAATGGCTTCAGAAACCTCTACCAGGGTCTCGTTCATGGCTGTATTTGACTCCTGTATTTCAGCTGCAAGTTTTTCCTGCATCTGCTGAGTTTCGGCTACAAGCTTTTTCTGCATATGCTGAGAGTTCTGTTTTATTTCACTTATTTCAGCTACAAGCTTTTCACTGCTGATCCTTTATGCCTCCTGCACCAGCTGAGAGTTTTGTTTTAATTCACTTTGTGCATCACTGATTCCTTTTATCTGGATCATCATAGCAGCGAACATTAAATTTATGTCCATGCTGCTGGTCGTGGCAGGAGGGCATACTTGCACATCGTCTTTGTCCTCAAACTCGTATGTCCCGATGTCCATACCGCGATTCTTAAACTCATCTATCAGCCTCTTCTGCAGTTCATCCTTGTTACCTGCAGTTGGCAATTCCAGCTTACTGAGCTCCTTTTTCAGCTGTTAAACTTTTAGCTCATCAAATTTCATGATTATTTATTTTAATTTTTTTTTATGTCCTTTTTTTTAATTGCAATGTCCTTTTAATTATTTTTACAATCGCACTTCTGACACTAATTGTTACGTTCTTAGACCTTTTCGTAAAACGGTTTTATTACTTATCCTTCAAGGATTCGTTTTATTGCATCAAATTAAAACACGTACAAATTAATTTTGGAAATATAATGCGGCAACACTTTATTTATTACTTTATTTACACGAGTATTTGTACTACTCAACACTTAGCGATGTTAGCACGTCTATATTTGAAATCACACTCTCTCGCTGAGCTCTGGCAGCGCCTTTATATAGCAAAAATGACGTCGTCTGGTAACTTCGCGAAACTTCTGGGCATGGTTGTTGTTGGTTGTGCTTTACTTAACATGTAGCTATATACGTGTGTTTGAATACATGACAATGCTGACTTGTGTGTTTTGCTTATGGTGACTATGTGTGGTTGTATGTATGAGTGTTCTGTGTGTTTTTGTCTATGGTAACTATGAGTGGTTGTATGGATGAGTGTTCTGTGTGTTGTGTGGTTTTGTTTCTTCTTCTCCTATGTGTATATGGCTGTGTATACTTGTGAACCTCTTTAGCTTTATTAGCAGCGAATACTTGCATACAAGATCATTAAGAATAACATCTCTTAGCATTTATGTTGCTAGGCTTTTCGTTGTTGTTGTTTACACTTATTATTGGCACAGCCTCGATTGATCTTGTATATTCTGGAGTATTCCATTTCCGTTAATTTTAATATTATCTATATTGTGTTGACCAGGGTTGTAACATTTTGACAACTAGAGATTAATTGTCAGTGCTGCCAAGTACATATAGCCACATTGTCGTTTTATTTAAATCTATTTCTAATCTGTGTAACAATATATATATATAAGAAAATTCGTTGAAGTGATTGCTCAAATCTTTGCTTATATTGCATGTATCTTATTTTGCAATAATTTTGTCACAAATTTGTGTAGAATTTTAATTTTTAATATTACTTTATTATTATTTTTTAATAAAAGGAGTTACAAAAACATTAAATAACTTTAAGAACAATGAATATAAATTTTTTATAACCAGTTTTCTTTGGCATTAATTTGTAAAACACATTGCGTTAATAAAACCTTTAAGAAACAAAAACCACTTTTCAAATGTATTCTTCTTTGAATCAATGTCCTCTTTAAGCATTGTTTGCAGCGTTTGATGGAGTATTACTAGTCTTAAGCCGACTGTCTGTAAAGGAGGAGATTAAGAATGTTAAGTTATATGCATATTTTAGCGATATATTTTTCATACTTCCTGCATATCCAACAACAAATGAATCTCTTAATAAATGGTTTGTTAGCCTGCATCTTTTCTAAGTTTAACAACTGCACCATAAGTATTCTCTTGACGTCATCACCTATTGCAGATTAACAACATCATTAGCAATGTGACAAACTATGTACTTGTAACAATAATCCGTCTTGCTGCCATGAATTTTTCAGCAAAGGTTGAACAAAAAGAAAAGTGCACCTTCAGAGACTATTCCACTATTCAAAATCACTGCACTTTTGTGAGTCTGGAACAGTTTTTCGAAAACCATCACTAAGGATTATAATTTCTCATTTTCCACACCATTTCGATGTTAATCCAATGACAAATATATATGAAATTTTGTTTGGAGATGAAAATTATCACAAAAACACATAACTTTTTAATAACACCAAATATTTTATCCACAAAATAAAATTTTATCAAAACAAAGTTTTATTTCCAATTTGTTTGTTTGCCTTTTTTTAATGTGTGTTCACCTCTTTACTCACATTGATTTCTGAAAACCATCTATAGCTTTACTCATCATAACAAGGGGTTAACGAAAACTGATACTGGCAAAAATGAATTGTAATTTTTGAGTCTTTTGTTTATTTTGTGTTGTGCACACTCATTCTCTTTTTTCGTTACTGGTTTTGGTTTTATTAATTTTGTACAAGGTAAGTAAAAAATTCATTTATATATATTATATATATTATTATGATATACATATGTATGTATGTATTTACATATGTATGTATGCATGTTTGTAGGATGTTTAATCAAAGACTCTATAATATAAAGATTCAAAAATTTTGTGTTTCTCCAATATGCGGGGGACAAGTATGTAGCAACGAAATCCAATGGCTTATTAATTATCTTTCTTATGTTTTTTTGCGTAACTTAAGCTGGATTCACCCATGGTTTCAGTACAATATTGACGTTCTACAACATTTTTAGTTTTTTGAGAGTATGCTCTTTAGCGATTCACCCACTTCGCGCATTTATTCTGGAACATCAAGGCTACCATATGAAATAACTTTGTAAACTATATGTGTGAGTTTTACAATTGGGCAATACCACTATTTATTTAATTTTATTTATAACAATATTCACCAGTTGTATATTTTTAATGCCAAACAATACAAAACAAGGGCTCCGTACTTTATTTTATACACAAACAATATGAAACAAGTGCATTGTTATACATACAAAAGTATAAAACAAGTTCTGTATTTTACAATACATATGTACATATAATATGTTGTGGCATCTCAGTTCTACTTTACTTAAAAAATTAAACACACTGGCAGCACAGTTCCAATGTTTCGGAGCGTGAATTAATATTAAACCAATTCAGGTTCCGAAACATGTTACTCTCTTTCGCTCTCTCACTCTCTAAAACAGAAACGTGAAACTACATATAAAAAAATATGTTTCAGAACGTGAAATTTGTTCTGAAACCATGCGTGAATCTAGCTTTAATATATTTTCTTAGACTCTGTGTTATGTATGTACATATGTATGTGTATTTGTATTTATGTACATACATACATACTTATGACTGTAATTTGTTTATAATAATTTTGTCATGTTATTGCAAAGACGGAAGAAAATTGTCCTTTTCTTGTTTTGCCTTTTCCAACATATGTATATTTTTAATTTCTTTAATATTTAATCCACGCACAAACACGAAGCGATGAAAACAACGTATGTTACAAACATGGAATACATATGCTTAATATAATGACTTTACTACGTAAGCATTCTTTATAGGAGACTTACATACTATATGTAAGTACAAATCTCAAGTGCTCAGAAAGTTAAAATTTTCAATCATTATAAGAGGAAACTACTCTTTTTTAATATGTGTTATTGCCAATAAAGTAATTTTAAATTAAATACTATGGATATTCTATTTTACGAAGTTGAAGGTGAAAGTAGTCCTTAAAAATTGCATCAAATATTGCACAATAATATACACATATATGTATGTAGGTATTAACACTTCGATGCGAGTCAATATATATATATATATATATATATA
>OY776277.1:65654560-65662060 GCA_963675445.1 Linnaemya vulpina | reverse complement strand
CCGACACTGAAGGCAGTTTTCTCCTTGTCTTTCTCTGCAATCTGCACTTGCCAATATCTGCTTCGCAAGTCCAGCGTAGAGAACCATTTGGTACCAGTGTCATCGGTTCTGGGGAGCGGATAACTGTCCATCTTGGTTATGTCATTGAGCTTCCTGTAGTCAACGCAGAATCTAGTACTGCCATCTTTCTTTTTAACTAAGACTACAGGCGAATTCCAAGGAACAGAATATAGCTCAATTACGCCATCACGTTCCATTTCACTTGCAAGCTCTTTTACTTTATCTCGCTTTGCTAGGGGTACGCTTCTAGGTGGCTGTTTAATCGGCCCAGCCTCGTCTGTGTTACTTTCATGTTTAACCACTGCAGTTCTACCCTGGCTTTGGCTTCCCATGGCGAAGACACTGGCTTTCGCTGTTGTAAGCTCTCTCTTTAGATCTGCTGGTTCTACAACCTACAACCGATTGTCCTCACAACCTCCCTTCATACGCGCCCATATGACTGTTTCAGACTGCGGCGGTAACGTCTGATTCTCAATAGCAAATACTCTTGTTACTTGCGGTTTGCTGTCATATCCAACATCAAGGGGTATTTCTACATTATGCCAAATCATCAGCTGTTGTCCCATATGTAGATTAATGCCATGGTTAATCATAAAATTGGCTCCGATAATAACCTCATCGACAATATCGGCAACAATAAAGACATGTTTTACGTTGATGTTGGCTATAGTCACCTTCACTTCAATCTTACCATAGACAGTGGCAGGCTCTCCAGTAGCTGTACGTAGCCGTATATTGCTTAACCGCTCGCCTTTCCCCTTTACTATATCGGGCCTCATTATTGACTACGATGCCCCATTATCTATGGTAAGTACGTGCTTTTCCCCGTTGACGTGTCCGGACGCAGTGAGGTTGCTATTTTTCTGCTGCATCACTTATATGTAGATTGTGGGGCCCTCGTTTGTGAGAGCTAGCTCTTGCTCCTTAGTGCTAGCTCATTTTAGTTTAACGGCGAAACAGATCTACCTCTCTTCCTTGATGCCTTGCAGCTGCGCTGAAAAAGGCCGATCTTTCCGCAGTTAAAGCACTTAGGCTTTTCTTTGGTAGCTTTTTCTCCCAGCAGTTGTCGCATTGCCTCCTTAAAGCTAGCAACTAGGTTGTTATTCTCCTCAGACAAAACCTCCACATTCCGCACTTTACACATCTGTAGCTTGAAAACCATCCTTGCAGTCTCTTGAGTCAGGGCAAATGAAACAGTTTCAGCGAAAGTGGATTTCTGCATAGCGCACACCGCCAGTTTAACATCAGAGTCGCGAATGCCGTTAGCGAAAGAATCAGTTTTAAAGTAGTCCAGAAACGGGTGACTCTCGCCTGGATATGTGAGCTGCACTAAACGCTCGATTTCCATTGCGAAATTTGGTAGAGATTCGTTAGGCTTCTGAACTCTACATCGCAATTCCATTCTGTATAAAACGCGCTTGTGCTCACCACCATACTTGCGCTGCAATGCTTCCATTATTTCATTATAGTTGTTTCTGCTGCTTACTGGCACAGTCTCAAGTACTTCTGCGGCTGTACCCTTTAAGGACAAGATCAACTCTATGGCCTTTTCTTCAGCATCCCATCCATTTCTGCTAGCAACCGTCTCGAACTGGAATTTGAAGATGCCTAATGGTACGCTGCCGTCGAAGCATGGTGCTTTTATCCACGCAGAAACCTCCGAAACTGCTCGTACTGGCCCGCCGCTACACTCCAGGTTATTCACTTTGTCCTGTAGAGTATGCAACTTCTCTTCGACCTCCTTTGCATGCTGTTCCAGCTCTGAGAATTTATTCTCAATAGAATCTACCCTCCTGTTAATGGCTTCAGAAACCTCTACCAGGGTCTCGTTCATGGCTGTATTTGACTCCTGTATTTCAGCTGCAAGTTTTTCCTGCATCTGCTGAGTTTCGGCTACAAGCTTTTTCTGCATATGCTGAGAGTTCTGTTTTATTTCACTTATTTCAGCTACAAGCTTTTCACTGCTGATCCTTTATGCCTCCTGCACCAGCTGAGAGTTTTGTTTTAATTCACTTTGTGCATCACTGATTCCTTTTATCTGGATCATCATAGCAGCGAACATTAAATTTATGTCCATGCTGCTGGTCGTGGCAGGAGGGCATACTTGCACATCGTCTTTGTCCTCAAACTCGTATGTCCCGATGTCCATACCGCGATTCTTAAACTCATCTATCAGCCTCTTCTGCAGTTCATCCTTGTTACCTGCAGTTGGCAATTCCAGCTTACTGAGCTCCTTTTTCAGCTGTTAAACTTTTAGCTCATCAAATTTCATGATTATTTATTTTAATTTTTTTTTATGTCCTTTTTTTAATTGCAATGTCCTTTTAATTATTTTTACAATCGCACTTCTGACACTAATTGTTACGTTCTTAGACCTTTTCGTAAAACGGTTTTATTACTTATCCTTCAAGGATTCGTTTTTTTGCATCAATTTAAAACACGTACAAATTAATTTTGGAAATATAATGCGGCAACACTTTATTTATTACTTTATTTACACGAGTATTTGTACTACTCAACACTTAGCGATGTTAGCACGTCTATATTTGAAATCACACTCTCTCGCTGAGCTCTGGCAGCGCCTTTATATAGCAAAAATGACGTCGTCTGGTAACTTCGCGAAACTTCTGGGCATGGTTGTTGTTGGTTGTGCTTTACTTAACTTAGCTATATACGTGTGTTTGAATACATGACAATGCTGACTTGTGTGTTTTGCTTATGGTGACTATGTGTGGTTGTATGTATGAGTGTTCTGTGTGTTTTTGTCTATGGTAACTATGAGTGGTTGTATGGATGAGTGTTCTGTGTGTTGTGTGGTTTTGTTTCTTCTTCTCCTATGTGTATATGGCTGTGTATACTTGTGAACCTGTTTAGCTTTATTAGCAGCGAATACTTGCATACAAGATCATTAAGAATAACATCTCTTAGCATTTATGTTGCTAGGCTTTTCGTTGTTGTTGTTTACACTTATTATTGGCACAGCCTCGATTGATCTTGTATATTCTGGAGTATTCCATTTCCGTTAATTTTAATATTATCTATATTGTGTTGACCAGGGTTGTAACATTTTGACAACTAGAGATTAATTGTCAATGCTGCCAAGTACATATAGCCACATTGTCGTTTTATTTAAATCTATTTCTAATCTGTGTAACAATATATATATATAAGAAAATTCGTTGAAGTGATTGCTCAAATCTTTGCTTATATTGCATGTATCTTATTTTGCAATAATTTTGTCACAAATTTGTGTAGAATTTTAATTTTTAATATTACTTTATTATTATTTTTTAATAAAAGGAGTTACAAAAACATTAAATAACTTTAAGAACAATGAATATAAATTTTTTATAACCAGTTTTCTTTGGCATTAATTTGTAAAACACATTGCGTTAATAAAACCTTTAAGAAACAAAAACCACTTTTCAAATGTATTCTTCTTTGAATCAATGTCCTCTTTAAGCATTGTTTGCAGCGTTTGATGGAGTATTACTAGTCTTAAGCCGACTGTCTGTAAAGGAGGAGATTAAGAATGTTAAGTTATATGCATATTTTAGCGATATATTTTTCATACTTCCTGCATATCCAACAACAAATGAATCTCTTAATAAATGGTTTGTTAGCCTGCATCTTTTCTAAGTTTAACAACTGCACCATAAGTATTCTCTTGACGTCATCACCTATTGCAGATTAACAACATCATTAGCAATGTGACAAACTATGTACTTGTAACAATAATCCGTCTTGCTGCCATGAATTTTTCAGCAAAGGTTGAACAAAAAGAAAAGTGCACCTTCAGAGACTATTCCACTATTCAAAATCACTGCACTTTTGTGAGTCTGGAACAGTTTTTCGAAAACCATCACTAAGGATTATAATTTCTCATTTTCCACACCATTTCGATGTTAATCCAATGACAAATATATATGAAATTTTGTTTGGAGATGAAAATTATCACAAAAACACATAACTTTTTAATAACACCAAATATTTTATCCACAAAATAAAATTTTATCAAAACAAAATTTTATTTCCAATTTGTTTGTTTGCCTTTTTTTAATGTGTGTTCACCTCTTCACTCACATTGATTTCTGAAAACCATCTATAGCTTTACTCATCATAACAAGGGGTTAACGAAAACTGATACTGGCAAAAATGAATTTTAATTTTTGAGTCTTTTGTTTATTTTGTGTTGTGCACACTTATTCTCTTTTTTCGTTACTGGTTTTGGTTTTATTAATTTTGTACAAGGTAAGTAAAAAATTAATTTATATATATTATATATATTATTATGATATACATATGTATGTATGTATTTACATATGTATGTATGCATGTTTGTAGGATGTTTAATCAAAGACTCTATAATAGAAAGATTCAAAAATTTTGTGTTTCTCCAATATGCGGGGGACAAGTATGTAGCAACGAAATCCAATGGCTTATTAATTATCTTTCTTATGTTTTTTTGCGTAACTTAAGCTGGATTCACCCATGGTTTCAGTACAATATTGACGTTCTACAACATTTTTAGTTTTTTGAGAGTATGCTCTTTAGCGATTCACCCACTTCGCGCATTTATTCTGGAACATCAAGGCTACCATATGAAATAACTTTGTAAACTATATGTGTGAGTTTTACAATTGGGCAATACCACTATTTATTTAATTTTATTTATAACAATATTCACCAGTTATATATTTTTAATGCCAAACAATACAAAACAAGGGCTCCGTACTTTATTTTATACACAAACAATATGAAACAAGTGCGTTGTTATACATACAAAAGTATAAAACAAGTTCTGTATTTTACAATACATATGTACATATAATATGTTGTGGCATCTCAGTTCTACTTTACTTAAAAAATTAAACACACTGGCAGCACAGTTCCAATGTTTCGGAGCGTGAATTAATATTAAACCAATTCAGGTTCCGAAACATGTTACTCTCTTTCGCTCTCTCACTCTCTAAAACAGAAACGTGAAACTACATATAAAAATATATGTTTCAGAACGTGAAATTTGTTCTGAAACCATGCGTGAATCTAGCTTTAATATATTTTCTTAGACTCTGTGTTATGTATGTACATATGTATGTGTATTTGTATTTATGTACATACATACATACTTATGACTGTAATTTGTTTATAATAATTTTGTCATGTTATTGCAAAGACGGAAGAAAATTGTCCTTTTCTTGTTTTGCCTTTTCAAACATATGTATATTTTTAATTTCTTTAATGTTTAGTCCACGCACAAACACGGTGCGATGAAAACAACGTATGTTACAAACGTGGAATACATATGCTTAATATAATGACTTTACTACGTAAGCATTCTTCATGGGAGACTTACATACTATATGTAAGTACAAATCTCAAGTGCTCAGAAAGTTAAAATTTTCAATCATTATAAGAGGAAACTACTCTTTTTTAATATGTGTTATTGCCAATAAAGTGATTTTAAATTAAATACTATGGATATTCTATTTTACGAAGTTGAAGGTGAAAGTAGTCCTTAAAAATTGCATCAAATATTGCACAATAATATACACATATATGTATGTAGGTATTAACACTTCGATGCGAGTCAATATATATATATATATATATATATATATATATGTGTGTTTCTGTACAAATTAAATGCGTATTATATTCCCTACATTACTACAAGTACTTGTAAAGCTCATTTTCTTATTCACATACAGTGTGGCAATATCAGCTTTCTTGGATCTACATTTAGCTTTGTTTTTTAATGTTTAGCTGGAAATATTTCATTTAGCTCTTGGCTTTTTTTCAACAATGTTTAGCCTTTTCTTTAATTTCAATATGTTGTAATATGTATATTTCTATTTCCAAATAAACAAAAGTTATATTCATGAACAGAATATTTGCTTAAAGAATAATTTTATGTTGTTATTGACTCAATGTTTCTTATTTAAAAGAACATAAACAACATTTATGGTAAAAAAATATAGATATAATGAAAAGTTGCTATTGCAAAGATATAAAAAAATTTGGTTTTATTTATTGGCTTTAAAATTCCTTCTTCAACTCTTTCTAGCTCTATTTCAAACCTGATTTACCTCTATATTACTTTAAAATCTGGTAACACTGTTCACATTGCAAGGAAAACCCGAGCATGAGAAAAAGGGGAGTCAGCTAGCAATGCTCAATAGTCTTGCTGGAGCAATCAAGACAGTGGACCAATGGCACACGGTAGGTTTTAAGTAAAATTTATTTAATATGATGGCTGTAAGTTTATTTCATCAATAGTTACGAAGAGACCTGAAAATCCGCACCAGCATCAAGGTGCGAGACAGAAAAAAGAGCTGGCGCGGACTGGTAACAGACATACCAGTAAGGAGGTCATTACCGACCATGAGAGACGTGTGGTGGTCCCCATTAGTAATGATTACATTGAGAGGCACGACACTGTAAATCTTCTAAAATTCTTTTTACAATTCTTTTAATTACTAGCAATTTCAACTACGGCTCGAGGAGAAAGACGAGACAGTTTTAACTGAAATGGCAGCAACAACAAGAAATATTCCCGAAAATCCCAAGAAGCCAGGGACAAACACACAGCGGAGGTGCTTGAAAAGAAAGCTGGATGAAGATGGCGATGTACGAAACAAGTTTCTGGAAATCGCAAAACAGCAAGCCGACACCTTAAAGGTACATGTGTTTAATTCTAAAAATCTATTCTTTTTATTAATACGAGTATTTTCTTTTCTAATAGATGGTAGCTGAATCAAATGCAGCGGCTGTTGGCGTCAACAAAATGATGGCAGAGGCCTTTACAACTATGGGAGAAGCGCTGAAGGAGATCGCAACTGCGTTTAATAACTTGTCCAACTACATCAACAACCTTTAATTATGTACAAAGTATTTTACTGTTTTACGTTTTTGTTATTTTATTTTTTTATGAATTATTTTCGTTATATTATTTTTTTATGAATTGTTTTTATTACTTAATTTTCTTATGAATTGTTTTTGTTATTAATGCAAAACGCCCTATCTTACATTTAAAAAGTTTTACGGTAAAATCTTATTTAAATGAAGTATTTATAACACTAGGTCACAAATAACAAACTTTTGTCTGTTATTTGTTTCTAGCATACTTTTTCTCATGGATTTGGACCTACTGAACACGAAAATGAATTTTAAAAATTTTTCTGTCGATTGGCTTGCGAGATACAAATTTTTTAATTTTTTTTTTTTAATTTTTGGAGGTACACTTACTATTTTGAGCATATCTTTAGTCTTCTTTGACCTATTATATCCTACTACTACTCAAATTAAAGACAATTGAGCCGTCTACAACTTATTCTCAGAAAATTTTCAAATCGGGTTAGTAGTTTTGATGTTGGCGGCTTAAAAATGTTAAAAAACTGGGTTTTTTTAGTAAAAATGTGGCTGAAAAATTCATATAAA
>OY776277.1:65642060-65649560 GCA_963675445.1 Linnaemya vulpina | reverse complement strand
AAAAAGTTAATAAAATTAAATACAAAACATGCTACAGTTTTTACAGAATTAGGTAATTTTTTCACACATATATGATTGGTCGAGTAAAATTTACAATTAAAACTTAAAAAACTAAGTGTATTTAGTAATTATAAATTAAGTTTCCAAATTTAAGATTTTTCAACAATTTCTTATCAACAAAATATGCTTTAAATTTAAGGAACTTAATTTATTTCTCTGCTTGGAACAAATAAATTTTAGGTCGGAAAAAATCTGTTTTGTTTGCTGGTTTATTTTGAAATTAAAACAAAGCTGAAAAAAATAAAACTGAAAAAAAGCAGTAAAAATCCGCAGATGTGCACTCGTTAACGACTGAAATCAAACTGAAATAGAAAAGAACAAGTGTCCGTGTGAGTTTTTTTTATTGTTTTTGTGGCACAATTGTGCACAGAAAATGAAGATTAGGATTACACTGATGTACATACAATTTAACATTAAATCTCTAGCTGTTGGGTATTTTATTGGGCAAACATTTTTCCAAAAGCTGACACTTTGAAAGTCCTCTAAAAGTCTATTTATGTCTTCTTTTACTGCTTCAAGTTTTTCTGCATTTGGAAATTGTGTAAAAATTTCTTGAGTTTTTTGAAAATTTGAAAGGTTTTGACATTCAATTTGATTTTTTAATATAATTAGTTTTCTTCAGAACTCTTTCACTGCATATAAAAGTTCACCTAAATTTTTGTCTTTACCTTGTAATATAGGCCAAGTCTCAGATTAAAAAGTCGGTCTAAACACTTCCCACGGCTTAACCATCGCAGCTCCGTATACATTAACAGGTCACCATAATCAGCGTTTATTTATTTTAAAAAAGCAATCAGCTTCCTGTGGGTAAGCGCGTTGTGGCCTCTCCTTAGGCGATTAATTATTTTAACGGCTATTCTCATAGATTTTTTAAAGCTTATATATTTGGAAAACAGTGCTTGTTGATGAATAATGTAGTGAAATGTGCGTACATTTATTCCTGCTTTTAATAAATGACCAACGAATCCCTGTTTTCACCCAACCATAACTGCAGCTCCATCAGTGCAAATACTTTGATAACTTTTCTTTTTCTATCACAGATAAAACATTTTTGCTAAAAGCATTATAAATAGCTTCACCGGTTACATTTCCATCAAACGACTCGACTCTTCATATCTCTTCAAATGAGTTGAAGAAATTATCAACCATTCTTACGCAAATGACCATTTGGCTCGTATCTTATAAGTCAACACTTTCGTGAAAACATACGGACAAGTATTTGGCATTTTTAATCCGTTCACTTGTCCCCCATTGCATGAAGAGTCCTATACCTTCAGTCCGGCGTATTATTGTTGTAGGAGATAACGGGAGTTCCTTAATAATATTTCCCATTTCTTTTCCTAATTCTCCAAATAAATTCATTAATGATAGACATAAATCTTTAAAAAATTTCCCATCTTCGAAAGGCCGGCCTTTTTTTTGCTAAAGCTAAACTAACAATATATGAAGCCTTCATTTGACTATCAGTAGTACAATTGATGGCTACATTTGCGTGTCTATTTCGCACATAAATATTTTTTAATCAAAAATCATCTTTTAATTTTATTATTATTTGATTTCTTTCATTTCCGGAAACATAATGAAATTCAGGATGCATTCTGTTATAATGTCTCTTAAGATGACATACAAGGCATTCTGCTTCCTTATATGTGTTCAACGAAAATAAAAAAAGCATTTCCCATTTAACTTCCCAAATACCTTTACGTTAAATATTTCCTTTTAAAATGCTTGAAAAATACTTGTGTATGGATGTATATAAAAAACATTCATTAATTTCAAATTGTAGCTTGTTATCAACAATTCTCAGAAAAAAAGTTTTGTTCTCTTAAAATTTTAAAGGAAGAAAAATATTCCGCTAAACTCCTTCTTTGTTGAAAGCTATCAAGCTACTAGAGCTATGCGGCTCCTGAATGAATTAATTCAATTGAATCATTGTGCATCTGTACACGAGCACAATTGTGCTGGCACAATATGACAGTTTGTTGGCATTTTCTTTGAGAGGAGTGGCTTTTTTTCTGGCATAATTTTTCATCCAGCTTTCATCACGTACTAGCAGAACAAAACTAATACATACGCACTTGTGAAAACAAAGAAAACACAGGTTCTGTGTTTTCTATTTTACAGAGCGTTTTCAATCTTCAGTTGTCGTTCGGTGCGTCAACATGAATATGAACACAAAATGGGTTGATCGCGGCAACAAACAGTAGATCTAATAAAAGAAACTCATAAATGTTTTTGTAGTAATTTTTAGTCTATTAAAAAATTAGTTAACAATATAAATAATTTTTTACATATGTATATATGCATTTTTAATATTGTTCTAGTTGATTTCTACTACATTTGATTTAGGCTTTATTTATTTACATGAAAAAAAAATATATATATATATATATATATATATATATAATGAATCTAGAAATTTCTCCTAACATTCATCATTTATCCGCTAATTTTGTTTCAAAACGCATGTGTACAGCGAACGAAAAATAACACCACTTAACAAAGAAATACTAACACATTCAAAGCTGTGAATACGTATACAATTTTATGCCGGATGAATTCATCCCGTGTGTTTTGCAAAGAACAAAATATGTGCGCATTAAATAATTTGCTCGTGTAAAGATGCGTATTCAGTCAATTGAGCGAGGTGAATCTTTCATTCCATGGAGCGTTTTTAGCTAAGTTTTTCAGTTGATTCATTAGATCTGTCTCTTTCAGTAGCTCTTTTCAGTGATGTTTCAGTTTGTATGTCAAAATCCCTACGATAAAAATTAATTAATTCACACACATGTGCTAATGCATACAGGGATGTAGTGCACTTTATTTACAGAGTTACCAGCTACTGAAACAACTGAGCTATTGAATGAACTGAGCTAGTGAAACCACTGAGTTACTGAATAAACTGAAGTACTGAAACAGCTGAGCTACTCAATGAACTGAAACAACTGAATGAATTAATTCAGTAAAGTGAGCGGAGCTAAAAAGAGCGCTCACTCAAAAGAGCTGTTTTGTACAGCTCTACAAGCTATTGAATGTAAATTTACCTCACACATACATTTTGTGTTGTAAGCATGGTTGCCGTTCGACATAATGAAAACAATGCACATGGATTTTTTTTAAGATTTTGTAGTGTGGTTAATTTTTAAAAAGGTTTAAATTTATAACAGGAAAATAAAACGAAATTGGACTCTTATTATAAAGGTAATAATTATAATAACAAATCAACGAATTCAGTACGATATTTAAGTTAGAAGATAAATGTAATAAAGATTATAGGTACTTTTGATTTTAGTCAATTAAAAGAATAATTGTGGTAGTAGAGTTTTCTGTTTGGGTAATCCTGGTTAAGGAATTCACGAATAAATACCCGAACAACTTCGTTAGCTCAGTAATACAAGTGGTGGACGTTGATCTACATATCCATACGTATGTATAACATTAACCTATTATTATACAAAATATATTTACAGTCTTTTGTGATTTTATAAAGTAAAACAAATTATATAGCAAATTAATTTATTGAATATGCTATGTATATCCACAAATGTATCAACTATGTATATGTTCATATATCAAACCAAACAAGAAGTACAAAAAAAAGCTTTTGTGCCGCACTCTCATTCAACATACATACATGCTCTTGCGTATTTCTGCGTAAAATTCTATTTTCTGGAGGTTAGCTGCGCTGCGCTGCGTTGCGTTTTTCAGCGTTCAATTCAGCATTTTCACAATTTTCCGTGTAACAGATTGGATCAGCTGTAGCGTTTGAGCAGCGTTTGCGATTTCAGCGCCTCGCTAATTGGGCCTTTATCCATGTACATTCAACACTATAAAATTTTTTAATCACGAACATATTTAAAATAAATTCTGTTAGTCATGTATATTCAACTTGATAAAACCAACCAATGACATTTTCGAACATACACATTAATGAGAGCGATGAATACGAAAGTCAAGTTTGAGTAGAGCATGTATGTATATATTTTATTTTTCTATATTCATACGCGTGTATGTATGTAAGTATGTTGAGCAAATAAACTAGTGTATGCATACCAATTCATTCCTGAACGCGAATATAAAAAAAATTTTACATTTTCATTTATGACAATTTATCATAAATGTATAATTTTGAGTGTTTATATATGAATTCTTATCATCCCTGGTGAAGAGCCGGAAAATGGTACCACAAGTTTCATAACATTTGTACATAATCTACTTGATTTAAAAGATTGTTTTTATCAATTTCTATAGCATTCGCTCAATAATAATGGGTTCTTCAAAAATTTCAACTTATCTGACTTTTAACATATTTTTAACATGAATTGAAATTACCCGAATATTTATCCATCATGTGTTTCAACATTACTCTAAACAAAATTTAGGAATAAAAAAATTTAGTTTCTGGAGGTATGTATGTATGTATTTTTTATATATATTTCGTATACTTTTTAAAAGACTAAATGGGGTGTTCAATTTACTTTAAAATTGGAGGGAATGCTCAAGGATATGTCCATAGCGAATACCACCAACGAAGAGCTTAATATATATATATATATATATATATATATATATATATAACTTAATCCTTAAATAAATTTCGTCCTCTTTTGACATATTAACATTATATACAAAATATTTACACCATCTAGTTTCCATTTATTATTGTCATCAGTTGAAACATTGTTTTTCGTATATGCCTTAGAACACAAAAGCATTCGCTACACACGATAATATATAATACTAACAAGAAATTTCGACAGTTACTGAATCTAGGCTATAGATTTTCTCTCTAGAACGACAGTCATAATGAATTATCTTTGATTTCAATGATGTTTTAAATGTTTTCATATGCCAACTCTAACAATGAAAGGCATTACAGCATATGTGCATCTGCACATACATATGTATGTGTGAATTAATTCCTTTCTTTTTATGGATTTTGACATACAAACACTGAAAAGAGATAATAAAAGAGGCAGATCCAATGAATGAACTGAAAATGCTCAATTGAAGGAAGGATTCACCTCGCTCAATTGAATGTGTAATGTGCCTCACATACGTACATTGCATATACTCATGTATGTAGTGCACTATAAGAACAAAGCATGAAATAAAATTTTAAAATCTTTATTTGTGCCGGGGGTAAGGGAAAAACGAAGAAAAAAGCAGAAACCAAAGTATTGGACCGGTGGTCATCGAATTTGCTTAAAGTTATATATAAAGTTATATGTATAAAGTTATATATATAAAGTTATATATATATATATATATATATATATATATATATATACAGCTCAGTTTGTGGAAAAAATTTCGTATTTTCTATTGTCTTCATAGTGGTTCCCTTTATGGCGATAACTGCTACAGATCAGTTCAACTTCACATTGAACCTAACAAATTTATACAAAATTTTATGGAATATCTGGATGGCGTAAAATTCGTTGACCAAATAAAGCGTGTTTTCTTTTCAAATAGTATGAAGCTCACTCTTAATTCAGTCCTTGTGTTGGTTAATGACTTTTTAAAAGAAGGGCGTGAACTTATGTTACGTCATGACTAAATCTCTTAATCAGGACAAGTTAGAATATACATTTTCTGTACTGCGGCAAAAGGGAGGTTAAATTATACCAGATTTAACACTATTATTCATCAGTTTTTTATTTAAATTACGCTTAAAATGTTGGTAACTAAATAAAACATTCCAGATTTTTACTATAACGTAGAAAACAAACGAAATAAAAAATTTTTAAACAAGGGTAAAAAATTGGCAAAATTTGAACTTTGAGGTGCCATAACTCAACCATTTCTTGTCTCATAGAAATATCGACGAAAAAGGCATTCAATTACCTTTTCAACGATATTCGACTTATCTCGATCAGGTTTCTCGGTTGGGCTCTACAAGGGTTTGAGTGTGACCGAAAAACACAAAAGTACCGTTATCTAAAAAACGGTACAGCGTTTTTCGTGTTCAGGAGGTCGTAATGATTTTATACCATTTGGTTCCGGTTCAGTTTTAAAGCTATATATATATATATATATATATATATATATATATATGTATATTATATAATATATATATATATATATATATATATATATATTTATATATTTATATATATATATATTTATATATATATATATATATATATATATATATATATGTATATGTATATATATATATATATATATATATATATATATATATATATGTATATGTATATATATATATATATATATATATATATATATATGTATATAGATATATATAAATATATATATGTATATATATATATATATATATATATATATATATGTAATATAATATAATATTTTATATTATATATATATATATATATATGTATATATATATACTATAAATATATATATATATATATATATATATATATATATATATATGTATTTTATATATATATATATATATATATATATATATATATGTATATATATATATATATATATATATATATATATGTATATATATATATATATATATATATATATATATGTATATTATATCTTGTATATTCCAGAGTATTCCATTTCCGTTAACTTGAATATTATTTATATTGTGTTGACCAGGGTTGTAACATTTTGACAACTAGAGATTAATTGGCAGTGCTGCGAAGTACATATAGCCACATTGTCGTTTTATTTAAATCTATTTCTAAACTTTGTAACACTGCCGCCCACTTAAGCCTGTTCGACCCGAATAGGCATACAATCACCTCTTCCATAGTGAGCCAATTGTTCGAGATGTACTATCTTCATTTTCGACCTTGGGCTATTATACTTCTATATCCGGTATACAACGTCATTCACTCTCTTAATCACTTTATACGGGCCATGCCAGTGAGTCTGTACAATACTTTCTTCCGTTGTGGGTTATAAAGTAAAACCAATTGTCCTTCCATAAATTCCTCCGAATTTGCTGCGCGGTCATACCTAGCCTTCATCTTGTCACTGACCATCTTGATTCTATTACGCACGAACTCATCCAGTTCGTTTAAGTCCTCCTTCTCTTGGGACGTAATAGCTCCTTCTTCTACAGTTGGGTTAACACCAAATTCTAAATTACCAGGTAGTTTTAATTCCGTCCCGAAGATAATTTTTGCTGGCGTTCTCGATGTTGAGTCGTGTACAGCTGACCTATATGCCATCAAAAATTTGGGAGTGTGCTCGTCCCAATGCCTCTGATGGTTGCTTACTACTTTTCGCCGGTACTCTTCTAAGGTGCGATTGAACTCTCTACCATGCCATCAGACTGTGGATGCAACGGCGTCGTTCTGGTTTTATTTATCCCATATAAATCGCACATATTCCTGAATATGTTAGACTTGAAATTCCTTCCTTGGTCGGCATGTAATTCTATTGGGACACCATAGCGACATACCCAGTTGTTGACGAATGCATTTACAATTG